>QANU01022711.1:103240-148913 GCA_003254905.1 Nissolia schottii
ATATCCGTGTTCGTGAGATTTTGTTGTCATTAATGATGTAATATATGTATTTCTAAGTGGACGATATATATATTTTATTCAAACTAAATTTCTTAAATAAGTAATGTTGTATGAAATCATTTTAAAATTTATCAGTTTCCAACATTAAAAACTTAGTTAATTTTAGTGATCATGAAAACTATTAATCCTTAATTTTAGTGATCATGAAAACTATTAATCCTCAAGTAAAATTGTCAAGCTTTGTATTGTACATGGAATAATTTTGAATGAAGAGAAAAAAAAAAGTAATCCTCATATTAGGGCATGCTTGCCCTCCCAGATTCAGATAATATTATTTTTTTTAGGTTGCCTGCCCGATATCCAAGGCTCAGCCTTGACTAATCCGGGTCGACCCGGGTCACGCACCTGGCTATGGCGGGTGAGTCTCCCAGCGGGGATAACTGCGTACACAAGGCCTCGAACTCGGGACCTTGCTTAAGTGGTATCAAGCCGCTTACCACTTGGACCAACCCCCGTTGGTCAGATTCAGATAATATTGAGTGCAAGGCTCCTCGAATTTTGGGTATGCATACCATCACAGTATCCGGGTTCAGCGTACTAGAAGCGCAAGGATTTATCTTGGCGACGCAAGGTCGAGCTGAGGTTCCCTTGAATCGATGATCAAGAAGCATTTCTCCTCGCACCCCTCCACCGGAGGCGATCACACGCTACAGACATATCAGATTTACCTTTCAGCAATTTACTCAGATTTACTTCAATTTTCTATGTATGTTTATCATTAAGCTATATGTATATCTATATACCATGTTTAAATACAATATGTTATTTTTGTGATACCGAGGTACCTACCACTGAGATGACAAACCCACCCCTCTGTCAATGATATTTTTCAGATATAGTATATGACAATGAGAATGCCCCCATCGTCTAGTAAAAGCGAGGATTCAGCGTCAGTGGTAAGCTCCGCTTTGCAGTGGGGTCTACCAAGGTCATTAGTAGTTATACTCCAGATATGTAAGGTAGGATTCCCCATTTTAGCATTTTATGTATTTAATTATGTTTTTAGGACATCACTTCAAAAGTTATGTAAACTCGGTTATTATTAAATAAAACCAGTTATTTTTATGAAATTAGCTATTTATTATGAAGTAAAGTTATTTATTCTTAGCATTGCATGTAATTAGTATGACACATCAGAGCTTTCGTAGGACAGTTGCCCTACGTGTGGTCACATCCTAAGTTGGGGCGTGACACACTAGTCATAATAAGGCTTGGTTTGGTAAAGCTATTACTTTTTAAAAGTTGTTGAGCTCTCAAAAAGATGCTCTTAAAAAGTCACAATGATATTGTTTGGTAAAATACGATAAACCTGACCCTTAGTAAGCCAAAGTCACAAAATAGTGTTTAGTAAATATATTATAAATTTGACCCTAAATATAAAATACCTAGAATAGAAATAAATAGTAAAGGATTGATGAGAAAGAATCAAAGATTTAATGGATAAAGTTTGATTTCTATTTAAATTTAAGGGTAATTTAGTCTTTTTACATTTTAAAGAGTACAAATTAACTCTAAAAAACTACCTTTGAGAGTGCACAAAAGCACCCCCGACTCTCATAAGTTAGGAGCAAGAGCCCTTTAACTTTTCTGTTTACCAAACACAAAAAGGTTACTTATGCTTCTTAAGAGGAGGAACACTCTCTCAAAAAAAAAAAAAAAACTTTACCAAACCAAGCTTAAGAGTAGAATACACTTCGATTACCTTTCAAACAAAAAAAATCATTGGCCAAGGAGCATTAGTCTTTCCTTCATTTAGAGGTTGAGTCCGAGCCTCTCTAATTTATTTATATATATATATATATGGATCCTCTCAATTAATTTTTTTGTCATGTGAGGTTAACATAAACAACTAAGATATTACTAGTGAGAAATCACACTTAACTTCACATAACAAAAAATATCATTAAAAATATCTAATATATATAAAAGAGGAGTAGCCGTGCATAAAATAATCATGCCAAAGATCAACAAATTATAAATATATCATTATTATCTTTACGAATCCCTAAAGCAAAATGACTTAAGAATATTTGGGAGGTAAGCCCTTTATAATAAAATAACCATAGATGATAAAAATATCGGGTTAATACACTATTTGGTATCTGGATTTTACACTGTTGTCCTAGTTAGTCTCTTAACTTAAAAAAGTGACGGGTTAATCCCTAGTTATCCTAAGTAGTCCCTGGACATTCATAATATTACCCTACATAGTCCCTGAACAATTTAATCATTTTTTCTCGGAACATGGGGTAAGAATTAGTCCAATGTTTGCAAGGTCCAGGGACTAACTTGTCACTTTTTTAAGTTGAGGGACCAACTAGAATACAGATGTAAAGTTCAAAGATCAAATAGAGTATTAACCCTAAAAATATCATTTTCATATAACATAGCCACGTTTTCCACACTAACATGTTAATCATCTTACATATCCCTAAAGCAAAATAACTTGTGAATATTTGGTAGGTAAGCCCTTTATAATAAAACAATCATAGATGATAAAAATATTAGATTAATATCCTATTTGATTCATTGACTTTCCATGATTGTCCTAATTAATCCCTCAACTTAAAAAAGTGACAGGTTAGTTTGTAATTACTTTATGTAGTCCCTGAATATTTATGGTATTATCCTAAATAGTCCTTGAACAATCTAACTATTTTTTCTTAGAACATGAGGTAAGAACTAACAAGTCTAATGTTAACAAGGTCCAAAAACTAACTTGTCACTTTTTTAAGTTGAGGGGCCAATTAAAACACAATTATAAAGTCCAAGGACCAAATAGAATATTAACCCTAAAAATATCATTGTCATATAACATAGCCACATTTTCCACACTAACATATTAATCATCTTTACATATCCCTAAAGCAAAATGACTTGCGAATAATTGGTAGGTAAGCCCTTTATAATAAAACAACAATAGATGATAAAAATATTGGGTTAATATTTTATTTGGTTTTTGAACTTTACACTATTGCCCGGTTAGTCCCTCAACTTAAAAAAGTGACAGGTTAGTCCTTAGCTATCCTAAATAGTCCCTGAATATTCATGGTATTACCCTAAATAGTCCTTGAATAATTTAACCATTTTTTCTTGGAACATGAAATAAAAAATAATAAGTCCAATGTCTGCAAAGTGTAAGAATTAACTTGTCTCTTTTTTAAGTTGAAAGACTAGCTAAAACAGATGTGTAAAGTTCAAAGACCAAATACAACATTAACCCTAAAAATATCATTATCATATAACATAGCCACGTTTTCCACACTAACATATTAGCATATGCTATATATATACCATATAACAACAATTCAGTAATGATGAGATTCTTTCATGGAAAGCAACACCTCACCACAAATTGGCCTTCAGTGGGGAGATAATAAGTCTCCAACAAGGCAAAGAAAATGTAACAAATTCGCAAGTCAATGCCCCAACTGAAACAGACATTTTCCCACCGCTCCACCACTACAAAACCCAATCTCACTTCCATTATTTATAAAGCAACCAAAAACTACAAGCACAAAACTAGTCCCCACAATTAGACCAATTGATCCTATGCAAGTCACGCCTTGTGGTCACCTAGTAAGAACCGAGCTTGCTAAAGCGAACATTCCTAAAATCCAAAAGTCAAGAATCCTATGTGTTAAGATTAATTTATGATAATAATTGTAAATAATTTAATTTGATTGATTTGATTGTAATTTGTCTTTTGACCGTTGAATTTTCAGCTTATAAAATAAGTTCACCCTTCATTGTAAACATAATTCTAATAGTATAACACCGTTATTTTTCTGCTCTCTGTCTATTTCTTATATTTTTCGTGCCCCTTTAACTCGTTCACTCAAGATGGTTAACACTCTTATCCCCATTTTGATTGGAGTTGAATTACTTAGACTTAATTATACGAGATACTGCACAGATTCACACTCCCACGTAATGGTAGAATGCAATGCGAATCAGTAGAGTCGTTTCATATACATTAAGTACATCCAACTATTTCTCTTTTGATTCCTCACTCGGTGAAACCTGCGACAACTGCGTGAGGCTCACAGGCCTTGGCAGCTGGGCTGGGCTCAACACTCGGGCTGGGCTCAACTGCCTTGCCAAGAAGCTCCTGGGGCAAGTCCTTGATGCCCTTGAGGTAGAAAGTGTAGAAGAGCTTAAAGGGGAACACGATCTGCTGCAGCTTCACGTGGCCATACACGCCTTCGAAGATGCCGGACCCGCCAGTCACGGCGAGACGCGTGTCCTCGTAGGTCAGGTAAGACCCCTGCACCGAGATGTGGCCGTAGTCTCCGAAGTAGAAGCTGTAGATGGCCTCATACCTGTCCCCATTCTTCTCTGCCTTGTTTTGGATCAAGACGCAGATACCTGCTGTTATCCCCACGCGCTTCTGCAGGCACCCCGTGTACAACTGCATTTACCAAAATACCCCCAAAATTTTCCATTCAAATCAGTAGAACAAAAATATCCTTCCTTTTAGATTTTTCTTAAAAAATGAAAATAAATGATCTTTAAAGATCCAGGATTGGAAGTTTTGATTGACTCAGAAATCATGTAAAGGCAAAAGCTTATACTTTTGATGCGTATCGAAGTTGATAGGAAGTGTGCCAAAGAAGAAGAAGAAAAAAATTGACTTAAAAGGCCCAACAAAATTAAGGAAATTATTACATGTTTTTATGAAACTTCGGCCTCATGAAATTGGAGGGTCCACCTCTAACTACTGCTAAATGCTAAAACGTTACTCTATTAAGGACCAAAGCACACGATCGTATACTAATTATACTCCACAAAATCTAATAATTTTCTCAATAAAGTTGCAAGCAATGTGAGTTATAGAACAAAAGACCAGAAGGGAACTTGCCTTGTTGCTGAAGGGGACTAGATCCCCTAGGGAATTAACATCTTTCTGGCTTAATCGAAGGTATGCAGGGCTTCCGCGATCTCTCTCGTTGATCTCATACACGCTCAGTTCTTGGACTTTGACTGCAAGATAGATCAAGCACAGAAACATATATATATTTAGCCAAGAAAGAATCACTTATCTTCACATCAGAAAAGTTGTTGGTAAAATAAAAAATATTTGAAAAACCAAGTGTTGGGGTAAATAATAATTGTCTAGTTGCCTGAGTCAGATGGCTCAGCTTGGCTTCTGCAAGTAAAAGTCTTCTGGGGCACTGAAAGGTAAGAGTGTCGTGGTGAAGTGGTGGTGGTGGTGGTGTTGTTTAGCTTGAGTGCTCTAGTACTGAGAGAAGGGTTTGATGAAGTGAAGGGTAGCAGTGATGTGGTGGTGGCTAACGATCTTGGGTGAGCAGCTTTCGCGGAGAAACAAGAGAGCGTTCTCAAAGCAAAAGCTGATGAAGAGGCCATGATTGTTGTGTTGAGGATCTGGATTAGGAAGTGATGTGAGCTTTTCGGATGAGGAAGAAAGTACTGAACGACTGATGAGTGAGGAAAGTGAAGGTGGCAGAGCTGCTGTATATATGGGTAAGAGGGCTCTGGTTTTAAAAATTATTATTTGTACATGATTTTTTTTCTAACACCTAAGCAACATTCTTTCTTAATTTGGTTAATTAAGTTTTTAGTCTTTGTAATATGAAAAAATTTGATTTTAATTCCTCAATGAAATTTTTAGTCTCTGTAAAATTTTGAAGTTTGGTTTTGGTTCCTGTGGATGGCTGAGGTTGACGGTTAGTGACGTGGCTGTTAACGGCACCAACGTGGCGTGCCACATCAGCTCCACGTGGCATAACCCATGATTAGATTTTTTTAACCCATGACCCGACCCGAAGTTTGGATCCGACCCGATTTCCATTAAAAATTTAAAAATAAAATAAAATAAATCACTAGGGGGTAGCAGCAGCCCCACGCACTCCCTCGTCTCCGCTTCCCCCATGCCCACCCTCCTCTTCTGCTTCCCCACGACCACGTTGCACATCCACTGAGGTATTTGGGCTACCCAGAGAACAGTGAATCTCAACTCCCAAGGACCACAAAACCAGAACTTCCCTCAACACAACACACAAATCTAAATGGGTTCAACCAAAAAGCCCTTGATTCTTCTTCTTTTCCATGTTTTGTTAACAAATCTTGAGCCGCCCCATCTCACAGCATCTGCTTCTGACTACCCCACCTTGATCTACAAGGGCTGCTCAAAGGACACATTCACAGATCGAAGCACTCTCTGCACTCTTTGGATCACTACCCAAGGTATGGCTTACCCTCAAACCCTTCCCCTTCAACCTCAGCATCAGGTTCATCAAGAACAAGCATTTGACGAGATGCAAGGCGGTGAGGGTAGAGATGAAGAAGCTGGGAAGAATGACGAGCTCGCAGAGGTGGAGGTTATTCAAGGAAGGGCAGGAGCAGAGGAGCGGGAGGGAGTCCACGATAAGGGGAAAGCGAATTAGGGGAATCGGAGAGGAGAGGAATAGAGGTGATTTGGGGGTGGGGTAGATCTAGGTCCGCTGAGTGTAGTGATTTAGGGTGGTTGATGGTTGAAGGTGGTTGGTGAGGTGAGCGGGAGTTGCTGGTTCTGTTTTTGGTCGAGAGGGGCCAGCAAACTCACGCCACACGAGCGACGAGAGAGATGACGGACGAGACAGCCGTGACGTGAGACGATGAGCAGAGAGAAGACAGAAGCCGAGACGGCGACTGCGGCGGCGACGGCGGCGTGGGGAAGACGATGCTGGCAGGAAGGCGATGGCAACGGACAGCTCGAGCTCGATAGGGAAGAAGATTGATTTGGGGATTAGGTTTTGCAATTTGGGAATTTTTATTTTTTTTCGAACCGGGTCTGGTCAGATTGGTTCGGTTTGGACCCAAGGAAAATGGGTTCCGCCATGTGGCGGGTCCACGTGTGACGCCCCCGTCAGCGACGTTAAGTGACATGTCATCACCGTCCATCACCCACCGTCCACAGGGATCAAAATCAAATTTTCATATTTTACAGGGACTAAAACTTGTAGTGAGGGACTAAAACCAAACTTTTTCATATTACAAGGACTAAAAACTTAATTAACCCTTCTTAATTTGATTCTATTTATGCCTTTTTCAGGGTTTTCTTTTTCTTTTTCTGTCTAATGTAATTTTGTATTCAGTTTTTATCTAAGTGTTGTATGAATGTTAAATAATATATTTTAAAGTTTAAATATTATAGTACAATTTTTTTTTACACTATTATTTAATTAAATTTTGTTATGTAGATAAAAATAGTTAGTTATTTCTCTTATTATTTAAAAAGTTATGCATGTAAAATAATTTATTTAATGATAATGTAAAATATTTTACATTATTAATAGACAATAATTGAACTCTAGTTTAAAAACTTGTGTATTGTCATTCAATCTAATATTTGTTATATAAATTAAAATAGTTGGATCTTATATCTATTATCTCAAAATAAAAATAAAAAATCACATAACAACAAGTAATTGTATGACATTGTAATTTTTTTTACATTATCAATATTTGATAATTTTCTCTTTCTAAATGTTGGTTCTCATTTTTGTTATAGACCACCCAATGATACAAAAATGAAAGTGTCAAATTATAAATAAAACAAAAAGATAAATTTTGTACTATCATAATAATAACTTTTAATTTCTCCTCAACATTGTTAGGATTGAAAGAGGAAAAGAAAGAAAATGTTGATTTTAGGGAGCATTAAGAAGTAGGTGGGGATTACGCGGTGAACGGAGAGGGGTCATAAAAGCGTGAAATTGGTCAATCATGTAAAAATGTGAAGAATACCAAGAACCACACAGTCGAGACTACGGCAGTCGAGTCAATGGTCAAACATAGGTTGAGGAAGAGTGGACGATTTAATGAGATTTTCAAATTATTTACATGTTCATTTGTTAATAATTAAATATTACCCCTTTCGGTTTTAATTATGTCACTTTGATTGTACACTGATATTAAGAAAATTAAAATTAATAATTATTTAAAATGTAAGTTTACTAAATTATCTATGTTAATGGACCTCGATATTTCATGATAAGAAAGAGAATTAGAACATTGTCACCCGTTTGTATATAATTATCACCAAGGTTCTTTTTCTCTGCTTGGCTGAGATTTTAGGAGATACCATTTCAGAGAATCAGAGCGCTTCCATTGTAAGTAGGCAAATCCTAGATGCAACTTTGATAACCAATAAAGTAATGGACGATATGAACAAAAGATTAAAGCAATGTCTCATTTTCAAGTTGGATTTTGAGAAAGCCTATGACAAGGTTAGTTGGAGTTTTTTGGACAATGTGCTTCAAAGGAAAAGGTTTGACCAAAGGTAGAGGAATTCGATTTCAGGTTGTCTTTCTTCAAACACTTACTCGATAATTGTTAATGGTGAGCCAAAATATTGGTTTCAAGGTCAGAGGAGTTTAAGGCAAGGAGATCCTTTATCCCCTTTCTTGTTCACTTTGGCGGTGGACGTCCTTAGTTGTTTACTTTCTAGGGCAACAAATAATGGGTTGGTTAAAAGTGTCAAAGTGGGTTCCAAGGGGATTGTTATTTCCCATCTACAGTTCATCGATGGTAGCAGTTTGTTCCTAGACAATGACAAAGAGAATTTGGTGAACGTCCTCTTGGTACTACAATTTTTTGAGATAACATCTATGTTGAAAATCAATCTATCCAAAAGTGGTATAGCCAAGCTTAATGTTGTAACACCCTAGCTAGCTAGTCCACACTTAAGTCGCAAACTTGTCTATTAAGTTGTTATCTGCTTTGGTTGGGATAGTACTTAGTCCCAATTAACGTTTGAAAGTATAGTTACTTAGAAAATACGGACCGATTTTAAACTTTATTTTATATACCTTATGGTATAAAGTAGAGTCTTGTATTCGTAGAACATGTAATGCGAATAGTAACGTAACATGTTTAATTGACATTAGAAGGGATAACAAACAAGTAAACCTAGTACCAACCATTGGTCCATATCATATATTCACAACCAGATACACATGTACTATTATAGTTGTCACGTACAAATATTTAACAAAAGTAGTACTATCACATAGGGTCTACTAAGTACAAGCCTATTCTTCGGCCCCTTCCTCAGGGTACTGCTCCTCCTCATTTTGTTCGACTTCTTGCTTCACATCGAATCCTAGAGTCATGAATGAGTAGGATGAGAACATAGCGCTCTCAGTCAGAAACCATGGGATCTGAGGTATTTCTTTTCTCATTTATGATCCAGGCCGCCTAGGGATCTCTAAGTGTCACAGTTATGCTAAGCCCTACTAGTTATTAATGTCCTTACTAAGCCTGAGCAGCTTTACCTATTTTACTAAGTGGCTGGAGAACCTATAATTTCATTAACCACATCGTCTGTTCTCTAATCTAACTCCTAAGCCATATATTATCACATAGTTTACATAGCTATACTACTGCAAGAATCTCATTTTCTGAAAACTGATATAAGCTTCAGCTGGCATCCACTTATACATATGCTCTACAAGGCTGGCCTTATAAGCATATTCGCCCCCGTCCCTTATAGTGGTGGCCACACGGCTATAATCACGCTTACAGACCGCATCGTGGCGACCAGGTAGGGCTGAACCTGAATGGTCTAGACCATGAGTAAATCACCAACCACGACCGAGGTTACCACCCTGGGATGGTGTTGGGGTCGGACTAGGGACTCGACTGGGACTCGACTGGGACTAAGACCTTCCCCAAAAACCAAGCCTAGGCCTTTTTAGAGGGGGTTTTCTCTCATCATCATCACGTTCACAGTTCAATCTTTGATGCAACAGTTCATATAAGCACAATTCAATACCTCATATCATCATCTTCATCGTACATCACATCATATAATACATAACTTCATATATATGGAACATAATCTCATGTCTTAAACAGAACAAACGTAACCCTAGCAACTAGTAAAACATATGTCTGGTTTCTGTCAGAAATTAGTGATCATAAATCGGAGAGGTCCAAGACCTTACCCCAAGGTTCTTGAATAGTCCTAAGATCATTTTTCATGTCTAAAATTTCAGATTCTGAACTCAGCATTACGGAATTACAATTCTACCCCTTTTTTCAAAATTACCGTTTCGCCCCCGTAAACGCCATGTTTTCTTTGGAATTTTTGTTCTAAAAAACCCGATGGACTCAAGACTTGCCCTTAGGGTTTTTTATAGTTCTAAACTCATATTTTCTGAAAACAAACCTAGTTTTTCAGTCCAAACACGTGAAATTCTCGTTTTGCCCTTTTTCGTAAAAGCCTCGTTTTCTGCCTGTTAGCTGAGAAATTCATCGAGGACTCCAAAAATCACGAAACTTGACATCCCCACTCAATTTTTCGTGTAGAACCCAAAAAATAACATTAGTTTTTCATGATAAAAATCTCAGCATACAGCTCCCTTCAAAATCGTGTCATATGCCTATTTCTGTCTTAGGCGTTCTTAAATTCTGACAGAATCACAGACCGCACCAACAGATCTAGACAATCATCAATCACATATATAAAATCCAAAGTCACATAAAAGTCATCCTAACATCATATTTCATCTAGCAAAACCACATACTTTCATACTCATATTCTCATAAACATAAACCAATCATATTTCTAACAATTATTCCAACAATTTTCAGATCTGCAGAAACTTTCAGATACAAGTATAATCAATTGTCATATTCAAGCACATCACTTAGCAATTAAAACCTAACATATTCTAACACAACCATAACACAATCATTATCATACATCCTAAATCACATAGACAATGATTATGTCGGTCACCCACGTTTTGCCCCTACTCTTACCCTTAGAATAGAAGTATGAGAGGCTTTTCTGAAATTCTAGGAGTATTTATGAGGTTAGGGTTTAGGAACTTAGGTTAGGTCTTGTGGGGCAAAGTCTCTGGGATAGGGTTTGGACAGTGTAATGACTGAATGTGCAATTGGACAGAGTTTGGCCAAGGTATCTAATTTTTCTCCTCAAAATTTCAGATTTTGGGGGGTATGCCGAAATCCCCTTTCCAATTTTGCCCTTGGGGCAAAATTCCCAAATTGCCCCTAAGTAACATAAGCCATGATGTCACCTAGCTTAGTCACTATGTGACTCATCTTTGACTTGTTTACTTTGGCCACTTGGCCCTCCTCCTAACTGTGCATGGCCTTGTGTCTTGGCCACTTTTTGTGGCCAAGAATTAACGGGCTCCGGCAGATCAATTTTGATCAGGTTTTATTGTTTTCGGTCTCGGTACTTCTCGTACGGCTGTTCTAAAATTATTTCAATCACATCCTTGTGATCCCCTAATTTTCCTAAGAATGATTTTTGGTCCATTTGAGGTGTTCATGAATTCTCGTCTGTAGCCGTACCTTTTACGGATACTTTGAACACGCGGTTACATTAGACGACAAAAAGGGTTTATTCTAGTGTCGGTAGAATTTTAAGAAAACATTCAGAAATATTTTTACAGACAACTTTATTCCTAAGAGTTCATGATCTTAATAGTTCAACCGAAAATAGAATTATCTTAGACAATTTTCTAGCGAAATTCCGCTAAGGAGAAAGCGGGATGTTACAAATGTTGACCCTCAAACTCTTTTTGCCATGGCTGCTTTAGCAAATCGTCAGAATTTGCAATGACCTTTGGTTTACTTGGGTGTTTCTTTAGGTGGTAACACTAGATATACTTTTTGGGATCCTATGGTGGAAAAGATTTTCAAGCGCCTTAAGAATTGAAAAGGGGCTTACTTTTCTCTAGGAGGTTGGATCACCCTAATTCAGCCTTACCTCTCTAGCATACTCCTTTACTTTTTATCCTTATTCCGCTTACATGTGGGTGTAGCCAAATCCATTGAAAAGATCTTGAAGGACTTCATTTGGTCAAGTGCTTTGGATTCGAAATGTGATCATTTGGTTACTTAGGAGGTATGTTGTTGTCCAAAGAAATAAGGAATTTGAGTCTCAAAAATTTGGTGTCTAAAAATATGGGCTTGGCAACAAAATGGCTATGACGTTTTCCTTTAGAGTTGTACTCTCAATGGCATCAGGTAATCAGGAGTAAGTATGACTAGGACAAGAATGGCTTGGACATTAAATCTGCATCACTTGTTTTTCATTATAGTCCCTGAAAATTTATATCCTAAGGTTATTATACTTTCCAGCCTTTACTTTCCTTGCAGGTGGGAAATGATTCTTGCTTTAAATCAGGAGGATAACTAGGTAGAGGGCGCTTCTTTTAGGGTTTATTATCCTCGTCTATATCGTCTTTCTTTTCTACCCAATGCCCCTATCCAAAACGTTTATAGTGTACAAGACTCTATTACTTCTTGGAATTTTCACCTTTTTAGAATTTTAAATGATAGAGAAGCTTAGTTAGTTGTCCCTTTGGGTTTCCTTGAGTTTGTTAACATGTCTTCCTCCTAAGATAAAAGGTTGTAGTCTCTAGATTCTACTGAGTTGTTCACTTGCAAGTCTCTTTTTCAATTTCTAACCCACGCTTTGATTTCATCCTCTTTTCTCCTTGAGAAACCTATTTGGAAGTTCAAAGCTCTCTTGTAATGTCAAATCCTTTATCTAGACAGTTGTGCTTAATAGAATTAATACTAACGACATGTTGCAAGTTCAAAGGCCTCTTAAGGCAATTTCCCCCGATGTGTCCATTATGTGGCGTAAATTCAAAATCAGCTACACACCTTTTTTTTTTGCACTGTCTAGTTGCTACCCTCTTATGGAAAAATCTATTTAGGATTTTTGGGGAATCTTGGTGTGTCTTGCAACCCTAAATACTTTTTTGCTAACTAGATTCACTTTGAGAATAGGAAAGAAACTAACTACTTGTGACAATGTACAATTTTTGTCACTATTTGGTGCATCTAGCTAGAGCGCACTTCTCACATTTTCAACGACAATTTCTTAGACATTCATCTATTATGGGAGAAGATTTGGCGCTTATCATCTGTTTGGTGTAAAACTCACAATCTTTTTAGAGGATTCTTCCTTACAGATATTTTGAGAAATTGAAAAGCTTTACTATATAGATAGCCCTGTAATTATCAATATTTTCTTGTATGTTGATAGAGGATCTCTTATCCTCTACTTTATGTATTCTCTTCCATTTTAAATGAAATTCTTCTTTTATTAAAAAAAAATGATCATGACATAAATCACAGTCAAACCCTTCATTTTACCAAATATATTAGATTCTTTAGATTGGAAACAGTTAATAAATATGACAAGCAGCAAGTAATCAATCATAATTCATAAATTCCACAAGCAACCCCCTGCTCATGTAAGTGCCTTCTGGCTTCAGCTTACTTTTACATATATTAAATGACACAAGTTTCACTGTAATACTTATTCACGACTCTAAGAATATCATACCCAGAGTACTATGCATTTTTCTCTATACAGAGTACAGATCCTATATAAAATAAAATTAAATTAAATTTTCCTAAGAACATACTTTTATTCTTAGGGCTGCAATGAGAGCTAAGACTAAGAAAAAACATGTTCGGCAGTCCAACAGTCCAACCAAATTGGTTGGCATATGTATAACAACACCATCAATCTTTGCCTTGCTTTAGATGAAACTATTTTCATCCCCCCAAATTCAAACTTATAATAGCTATAAGGCAAGAGAAAATTAAAAAATTGAAGAAAAGAATAAGGTTAAGCCCTGATAGAAGAGTCCCAAGATGCCCAACAAATGTGGTGATTCACAGATAATTGCAGATCCAGCAAGCAATCCCCCAGTGGTGAGAGAAAAGGTCATTTAAAGTCAGGTTTTACATCAACAAAATACATGAAAACAGAATCGAGTGAACCTTGCTAGGTGACTGGTAGAGCATAACAGCGGACCCGAGAGTCTCCGAATTCCCTCAGTTTGACAACCATGTAGGGTAGCAAAATTGTGATAATTATAAGAAAATCACGGAAAAAACATACCCGGGCACACCAATGCGAGCTGCTTGGTGGGATAAGGTACTGGCAGTAAGTTTGAGTTGAAGCATGAGAATGATGCACGCCCAAATCATACAGTTGAGTGAGAGTAATAGTTAAATATCAGATTCAGATTCATTTCTACATCAAGTTGCTCATTTAGTGTTTATTATCAGCCATCATTCCATCTCCTAAATCATAGCATCAAACCGTCTCTGATCAAATAATGCATTATTATTTTTTGCACACTAAAAACACTTGCTATAAAAGGATGTATAACATAAACTATCTGGTCCAGAATTACATAACAAGATGACAAAAAAAAAGGTTAATAATATTTGAAAGACAGAAAGAAAAGCAACAAAAGAAAAATGGAAAATATAGACATAGAGAAGAATAAGACATTGAGATGCATTGTATGAGATGAGATATACAAGTCCCATTGACTAGCCTACTTCCTCTGTAACAAAATACTGGTTCAATATCAATCTAGATTCTTTTCTCCTTTAATGTCTTTTTCCTGGGGGAGTTGGAACTTGGAAACTTAGAATAAATGTAAAAAAGACAAAAAATTTGAACTACCTAGAAGACAATAACAACAACAACCAAGCTTTCTTCTATGGACTTCATTGGGCCTATTTTCAATAAAATCATTAAGAGTAAGGCCTTCTTTTATGGTTGTTCTAAATTTTTCATTGCTCTTCCTTTACCCATTTTAACTCATCTTCTATTTGATTGATCTACTTTTTTCACTTGAGCCCTTATTGGTCTTCTTCTTACAAGACCAAACCACTTTAGACAAGTTTCTGTCAGCATTAAATATTATGAAGAAAATAAAAAGGAGATCATTTTTCTCCATACTGGCAATCATTACCTAACTTGAAACAGCACATACCTGAATGCCAGGAAAATATTGATGAAACGACAATCTTTAGCCGAAACTGAGTGCTGAGTGCAGATTGCAGAGTCAATACTTAATGATATTACAGCATTGCTTGACGCAAAATTCAGCATATTCCTTCATTTTCCAATCAAGTTTGAGTATCTTCTCAATAATTCCAAAGACAAATCCCCTTCATTTTCCTTCTGAAGACGCTTCCTTATCTTCACGTACACTGAAAAATTAGGTTTAAGACCCTTATTCATCATTTCATAAAGAATCTTTTGGGCAAGTAGTACATTATCAGTCTTCAAATGAAGGGAGGCAAGTAAGCTGTAGTTTGCATTGCTGGAACAGCTCTGCTTAACAACAGTATCAACCACATACTTATGTGCTTCCTCATATTTTCCTGATGCACAATAAGACTTTATTACTGCAGCATGAGTTGAAATACAAGGTTCAATCCCCTTCAAAGTCATTTTATCAAGAAACTCTGGAACTAAATCAAACCGGCAATGTTTACACAATATGTTAATAATAATATCAAAGGTACTTGCGTCAGGTATACCGCACTCTTTTTCCATGGTTTCAAGCATTCGGAAAGCTTCAGTAAATCTACCATTCTTGCATAGGGAACTGATCAACAAATTATAACTAGTCTTGTTTGGATCACAACCTCTCCTCTTCATCTCCTTTACCAAATCCCCTGCTCTTTCATAATCACCTCTCTTGCACATAATCCTGATTAAGATGTTATATTGATTCACCTTCCTCCCGGCTGCTCCTATTACAAACTCGGCCATATCAAACAATCCCGAATCACCAAACATTTCTATCAACGACCGAAAGCCAGAACTCTGGCACACCCCACCAACCTCATTCAGCACATCCACCATTTTCCTCAGACATTTCACGGTCGAAGCCTTGTCCAAACCTAAAACCAGCAAGAACACGAATGCATTTCTTCTCAAGGGCACCCCTTTAAGGTTAAATTCATTCAGAACGGGAACCATGGCCTCATAATTCCCCAACAAACCACAATTATTAACAACCAAGCCACCTATCTCAGGGTCACAACAAAGTTCAGGATGTGAATCTCTGAGCCAATCAAAGAATCTCAATGCCGAAACTCTCTCACCCGCTAAAACCCTTAAAACCTCAACAACTGATGCCGCAGACAGAGACAAATTCATCATATCCAACCTGGACCCCAAGTCATTCACGCCCTCACGAGCCAATGCAGTGATCTCAGAAACTAGCTCAGAATTAGCATAATGTTCACGACGGTAAGAAGGACGCGGATGCGAACAAAAATACCTACGAGTGCAAGGCGAATGCAATTGCGAACCAGGGGCGAAGCGCGAGGGGCCATCGTCAACATCAGGGTGCATAGTAGAAGAAGGCAGAAAAGGGTGCCCGGGGGAGCAAGGTGGGGAGGAATTTTGGGAGTGGAAACGGGTGAAGAACATGGAAAACGATGTCGTTAATGGTAGGAAGGTGGAAGGAGAAAGAGAAGGTTGAGGAGGTGAGAAGAACCTGAGGGTGCTACAGAGGTTACGAATTCCCATAGGAGAGTGAAGTCGCAGAGGGTGTTGGCATCGGCTTATTGAAATTGCGGGTTGCTGTGCCTCTAACGGTGCTTCGGTGCCATTAGCACTAGCAGACTAGCAGTGTATGTGTCTCTTTTGGGCCACTGCTGAATTTTCTAAATGGGCCAGACATTTTGAGATCAGTGGGCTCATAGAAAGGGTTTTTTGGGCTTCGCCAATGACTATACAGTTATACGTTTTCTATTTCATTTTCGGCTTTTTTTAGTTATCTACCTGTATTTCACTAAAAAAAAAAAAAANTACTGTCAATCAATTAAATGTTATCACATTAGCATAAATGATTGAGGTATGAAAGATGTAACTGGTTGACAATGTAAAAATCTTTATGGATAGAAATTAAACTCAAAAAAATATTGACATTCATTCAAAATAGAAATATTGATATGAAGTGGAACTTCATACCAAAAGAAGAAAAAGAACAATGACTATACACTCAGTTTTTTTTTTTTTTTTTGGTTAAAGGAAAGCTTTTAGATTGCGTAGAACACAACCCCAACTCAGGGAAAGTACAGTAGGAGGGACCTATGGGATCTAGCAATCCTGGGAATGGCTATTAGGTTTTAGGTACCTTAGAATCTCATTTGGACAACATAAGTTAAAACAAGAATTGCCAGATTAATTCAACAATATGTGGTCACAACAAGATGTCAAAGTCAAGTAAGCACTCTCAACCAAATGGTCTAATATGGGATAACAAACACTCAACAATGCAGAAAATCATACTCAAAGGAGTGCTAATATCATGCATGCAAGATACTCATTTTCCGGTGACCCAACAAAAATGTGGTATATGGGTGTTTTATGTGGATTTTGATTCGATAAACTCTTCACCACATAAATCAAAAAAATGTGTGAAATTAAAAGGTTTGGGTCCTTTTAGCAAAGATGTGGGATTCAAGAACAATTTGATATATTGAGATAAACAAGTATTTGATACAAAGATCGGAATGGAAGTACAATGCAGTAAACTTTCAAGTGCTAATTGAAGAAATTACAAAAATAAAGAAAAGATGAATAAAAGAAAAGAAAGTAAAGAAAAAGAAAAGAACAAGAAAGAAATGAGAAATCTACTTGAAATTTCCACTGCTCTTTGTCGCTGAGATGTGCAGAGACTCTGAGTTTTCCCAAGTAAAAAATGCCTCCCTAATTCGGTTATGAAAAGTCGAAAAGCTGAATTGATTGTCTACTTGGTCGTTTTTAGCATAGAAGCCAAAACAATTATGCTGAAATTTTATATTTCATCTATCACAAAGATCGGGGCATAACTTCTTCATTTGAAGTCCAAACGAGCCAAAATTTGAGTTTTTTTTAATGTTGATTTGAAAGATCTATAGCTTTTGTGAAGAAATAGGAGGCAAAATCAGTCTCTAAGGCCACTACAACGTTGTATTATTGTTGTAGTGCACAAAAGCGTTGTCTCGATGCTACCCTCACACAAGGCTGCAACGTTGAAGTAGTGTTGTGCCGCTGTAGCCTTCTATGGCTGCTACAACCTTCTATTATCGCATCACTCATCTTATGCTAATTTTGTCACCTGCGTTGTTCTACATTCTAATTTTAGTGTTTTGGGTTATAAATAAGTTTATTTGCCTCCAATTTTATTTTTTGCACTTTTTTGGTTATTTTTTTGCACTTTAGGTTATTGTTAGTAGTGTTTTAGCTTTTCTATTTAGTAAATCCAAGGGTTTGGAGAATTCGCATTGACAAACGAGATTCTTTTCTCTTGTTCTCAAATTGATGTGCAACTTTTATTCAATTCTATTCAGGTTCTTTTTATTTTAATTCTCTGTTTATTCTCTACGTTCTTCTCTTTATTTAATTTATGAGTTTGTATCCTCCATTTATGGAGAATTAATTTTCTAATACCTTACATGCGATAATTCTAGGATTAGAATTAAATTGAGGTTCATGTGTTCAATGCTTGTCCATAATTCTCCCTCCTCCTTTTTTGATTATTAACATAATGATCACATGTTATTGATGAATCTTAACGATCGTAAGATTTATTGAATTATGATTTGTTAGGATTGATAATTCAAATTGATTAATTATGACTATTCAAGCCGATAAAGAGAAGTAGGGATTTGTCTGACTAGATTAAGTTGTGCAATTGGTTATAAAATTAGTATATAGAGTTAAGACCAAGATCTTCGTTGTTAATGCTTGTATTAGTTAATTTCTAAGAGAATGCGACTGTAATCTCTTAGGGTGAATTGCATATTAATTGGAGATTTCTAACTAATAAATAACACCCTCCATAAAGATTAGTTTTGGGATCGATGATAATTAATCATTGATCTGTGAAACCATGTACATGATACTTTTTTTTATTTTGTATATTTTATTTTATTTTATTTTATTTGTGATAATCATTTAACCCCCCTTTATTTTATTTAAATGGAATTGAATTGTTTGTCTATCTTTAAGAAATGAACTAGATTAGTTTACTTACTACATTTTTTAAATTATTTAATCTTGTATAGATCATTATTTAATTGTATACTAAAATTACGATATTTTAATGTGTGTCATCCTTCATGCTTGATGCACAACAAACAACCCCCTTCGCCAGCTCTCCCTTATGGTCATTAATCCTACCTAGAGCCTCACCGTATTTCACCCTCTGGTTTTCCTTACCCTTCTCCGTTTTTACCTCCAAAGCTAGTAGGCTATCTTTGTGGACCCTGAACTTCGCTTACAGTTTATTTACTAACACGTGACGGGGTTAAAAATGTAACTTCAAATTATCATCTACCTCATGGAAGTACTATCTATAATGTTAAGCAATTTTTAAACTATTTCCTGATCAATTGTTTTTTCTTCCAGCTTGGCACCTTTCGAAGAACAAAATCTTTTTTTTTTTTCATGTTCAATGTTGAATGGTTAAAAATAATTCAATAGTTAATAACGGAGGGTGTCAAGGTGCACAACTAAAAGATTGAGAATTTTTTTTTATTACAAAATACAAATTTAGTTAGTGCTAATACTTTATTTACTCTTTTAGTTTTATAGTCTTGTTTTAATTGGTCGTTCAATTTAAAAAAAATGACATGTTAATTTTTAAATTTGACAAACATTAAACTCATTGTTTTCAATAATTTAACTTTTTTTATGACATGAAATAATGATTAACGAGGTCGATGTTTATACGTAGGGATTAACTTATCACCTTTTTTGAAATTAAGAGACTAAAAAAAGCTATTAAACTCATTTTGATGATATTAACCCATTTTGTTATTTTGGCTCCGGAGGGTCGCTACGCTTCCCCACTGGTTACTGTCTCTCCAACGAAGCATCTGATTCTGAACTCTGAGGTGCCGAAGAAGCCAAATCCCAAACCCCCCCTCAAAACGTTTCCTCGAGAGAGAGAGAGGAAAAAAAAAAAAAAAAAACGAAAACCCAGCTTCTCATTTACTCGACCCCGTTATAAGCTTTTCCTGCCACCCAAACTCAAAACCCTAACAACCTCACCCTCCTCCTTCTCCACCATGGATCCCCCTCGCCGAGCGCCGCGCGCAGTGATTGACCCCGTCCCCAAGTTCCGCCAAGTCGGGTTCTTCGCTCCCGGGGCCCCTCCGGAACGCTCCCAATCGGGTCCACCCGACCCGACCCATGCTCCTCCCGTCTCCGACATCTCACCCTCAGCCAACTCCCTCTCGCCGGTCATGATCCCTCCGCCGCGCCACCTCTCCGACAACCTCCTTCTCCACGCCCGCCCCGCCGCCGCATCCCCTCTCCGACCGGAATCCGTCGGCGGTGGCAGCAGTTACGGCGATTTTTTTCCAGCTCCGATGTCGCCTGCGCCGTCGTCGTCCTCGTACTCCAGCAGGATGGCCGCTGGCGAAGGAAGCTTCTTTGACCGCCATGGCCGTGGTGGCGATAGGGGGACCAATGCCGGAAAGGTTGCATCGTCGTTTCCTCGCGGAGGGTTCGACCTGACGGCGATGAAGAAGGCAAGCGCCAGCGTTCCGGCGAGCGAACTAACCACCGTGTCCGTGGTGAATGATTCGCTAGGGATTCACGGTGAGTTGCTTCGGATTCCTGCTTTCTATCTTTTTTTTTTTGGTAGTGGTGTAGAAATTGAATATGAATGTGCATTGAATTTGAAATTCAATAGGGTGTGGTGCGGAAGTAGAAATTGGAGTTTAGGAGATTCAATTGAGGTTCTGTGTTGGTATATAAGACACTATGCTCAAACAGTGGGATTAGAGTGAAAAGGTGTGATCAACATTGGATTTGATATAGACTGAGAATATCGGAAAGGAAAGAAGCCTCTTTGATTTTTGTGAATTTAACAAAATTAAACAGAGTAAGCTTGAAAAGTAGGATCTTATTGAAATCCTTTCAGTTTACCGAAACTAGTGTAGTAGTTTTCACTAGAAATGGAGCATAAATTTTCTTATATTTATATTAAATTGAACATATTTTCTGCCACGTGCTGTTTTTAACTTTTAAACTCCTTTTCCTGTCTTCGAGCACGTTTAGCAATACATTATTTTGATATATATATATATATATATATATAAAAGCTGTCTGTTTTATACCTAAGATAAGCTAATCCAAATGCGCAATTGTTATTCTTCTTTTCTCATTTTGGCTTAAACAGTGTTTGGTAAGTTTGAACTTATGATGGATAATCGTTGCATGAGCCTGACTTGCTTGTTGTCAATGTTATATGGATGGCATCTAAAGAAAAAGTTGTCTCTGATTGTGATCTGTTTTTATTTTCCATTGACTTGTTCAAGGCTTGATTTTTCTTACCATTTTCTTCTCCTCCTTGGTCCTGTCCCTCTTAGAAAAAGAAAAAACAAACAAAGGAGGAGGGTCAGCAGGGGAAATGAAAGACCAATCTACTGGTTCAAAACAGCAGAAACCTAAAACCTCAAAAGCTGAAAGACGGGCTCTTCAAGAAGCTCAACGTGCTGCAAAGGCTGCTGCGAAAGGTGTGTGTTATCATGCTCTTGTTTGATTAGAATTGTTAGTATGTATATCTTTGGCTCTCTATATATTTTTTTCTGTTAATAAAATTATCTGTGGCTTTACATCAAGCATGCTGACTTAAAATTCTTTCACCGTGGACATATTACATGTGGTTTTAAGCTCACCTTATTCACACATTCCTAGTAAGACCCAGTTCTACAGAATCAGAAGTCTTCTTCAGTGTTCATGGACTCAAATATTGTGTTTTGAAATGATTTTAACAAGCCTTAAATTGGGCACTTATAAACCGCAAAGTGTTGGTTGAGGTGGTAAGCAATCTTGACCCGTAGAAGCAGATATGAGTTCAAATCCTAGGGAGACAACTAATCTGGGGAGACAGCATAACTTGCAGTTGAATGAAAAATTGAATATTAGTCTTATGGGCGGAGGGGTGTTCAAATGGGTTGAACCTGTAAGGATATCTCATGATCTCATTATCTTTCATGGTCTTTTTTTTTTTTGGCATGTTAGGAACTGGGCCTATAATTCATTGGCCTTTGTAGTTAAGAATTAGAATTATAAAAGAGTGTTAGAGATGTATAAGGCATCATTTGAGAAATTCAGAGTTAGAGTATATAGGGAGAGCAAGAGATCACTCGAATATCCCTGTACCATTGTATTCTTATTATTGAAATTAGGAAATAATACACATTTTCTTGAGTTTCTAGCTGTACTTTGATCCTGTTCCGTCACTGCATAACTCATTGCGACGATGCTAATTAGTTACACTTTTATAAAATGTCTCGCTAGCTGAAGGAAATAAGGCATCTGGAACTGCGGCTTCAGTGAATGCAAAACCAGCTAAAGCTGCGAAGCCTTCACAGAAAGTTGATAATGCTCCAGTTGCAGCCTCTGAGAAGAAGGGTGGTGATTCTCTGCCAGAAAAGGATAGAAAGAAAGATGTTCCTCAACCACGCATGCAGTATGATGACAAAAACCGGGTGGAGAAAGCTAAACGTCGTGCTGTGGTGAAACAAACTGAAGCAAGGAACAGAGTTGAGTTGTTTAGGCATTTACCACAATATGAACACGGAAGCCAGCTTCCAGATCTTGAAGCTAAGTTTTTCCATATTGATCTTGTGCATCCTGCTGTTTATAAGGTATCTATGTAATCCCATTATTTCATCTGTTACAATTCATATTCATATGATTTGCATACTACTGGTGTTAGAGGCGGATCCTCGTTGGAGGATAGGGAGCAATGTCCCCTACCAAACTTTTAGTTTTTTTGATAAAAATATGTTTTTTTGAATTGGCCCCTCCTAAACAATTATTTAGGCCAAGACTTAACTTAAATAAAGATAATTATTGCTTCAAGTATAAATTCTTTACTTAATTCAATCCACAAAAAAAATAAATCTTTTACTTAATTACAATTTTTACCTACTATAATATACGTATGTTGTTTCTCTTGATTTCTTATTGTCAAATGTTCATTTTATTTTATATATTGTGACTCTAATTTAAATTTTTTATAAGTGTCGTTTTAGAGAAAACAAATTGTCATTTGATAAGATCAATGAAACATTATTTTTTTTCTTCCAATTACAGTAGGTGCACTACACTTTAATGTTGTCATTGGAAAGAGTAGTAGAAAACAATTTGACTCAAGCTTATTTTAGCTCACACACACACTATATATACGTGTGTGTGCGTGTGTGTGTGTGTATATACATATTTTAAATTAGCGCTAATTAAATAATTTTTTAATCTATGTGTTTTTTCTTTCTTTCTAAAATGTCACTTAAAAGTGGATAAAAAGAGTATTAATTGGCCCCTCCCAACCAAATGTGCTAGCTCCGCCCCTGACTGTCGTTTTTGGGCTATAGTAATACAGTTATAATCTGTTTTTTTTTTTTTCCTGAGCATTGCAATGCGTCACAGCAACATGAGCCCTTTTTGAAACAATACACATCTAGGCATTTCACTTGTGCAGTAAAGATTCTGAACCAGGGTAGTCCATGCAACATAAGCATTGTGCATGCAGCATAATTGCATAATATTTCTCCATATTTTTGAAAATAGTGGTCATCCTGCAATCCGCTATCCTGCTGCAACATTTCTGGGGTTTGCTGCACCGCGGCGCTATCCGATATTGACTACTATGTTCTAAATAGGTGCACTACTCTTTAACGTTGTCATAAGAAAGAGTAGTAAAAAACAATTTGACTCAAGCTTATTTTAGCTCACACACTATTTTTTTAAACAAATTACTGCTAATTAAATGAGTTTTTAATCTATGTGTTTTTTCTTTCTTTTTAAAGCGTCACTTAAAAGTGGATAAACAGAGTATTAATTGTTGTCCCCTCCCAACCAAATGTGCTTCGTCCGTGACTGTTGTTTTTGGGCTATAGTAATACAGTTATAAGCTGTTTTTTCCTGAGCATTGCAATGTGTCACAGCAACATGAGCCCTTTCTGAAATAGTACACATCTAGGCATTTCACTTGTGCAGTAAAAATTCTGAACCATAGTCCATGCAACATAAGCCTTGTGCATGCAGGATAATTGCATAATACTTCTCCATATTTTTGAAAATAGTGGTCATCCCACTATGGCACTATCTGCTATCCTGCTACAACATTTCTGGGGTTTGCTGCTCTGCGATGCTATTTGAGATTGACTACTATGTTCTAAATGGTACTTTTGATAAGTGAGACATATGGTATGGTTCATTGATAGTTGATTAAACATTAAATCCTTTAGATAGTAATAGAGGCACAATCACAACCTTCATTTCCTGGGCATCTGTACCAACAAAAGGAGGTGGAACTAAATTTCTAAATTTGTGCAATAGTATTGTTTAAATAGTTGTGATTTTCTAAATTTGTTAAGTAATAAAAATCTGTGCAAATTGCTAGATACAAATATCAATTCCATTGGCTATTGTGTTGTATTGTATAGTGACAAATATACTATCTGCAACTTAAGAAGCATTTCTGAATGAAATTCAAATGAAAATGAATTGCATCTGGATACCCTTTCCCAATCCAAATCATGATTAAAACATATTTGTGATGTTCTATTGGATAAGAAGATTACTAGGACCTGGTTTATTATGATTGTGAATTAGACCTTTTTACGTATATTTTCTCTAATCTAAATGATCTTCATTGTGGTTGTCAGGTGGGTTTGCAGTATTTGTCTGGAAATATATCTGGTGCCAATGCTCGTTGTATTGCAATGTTTCAAGCATTTCAAGAGGCCATCAAAGACTATAGGGTTCCACCTGAGAAGGCTCTCGTGAGAGACTTAACAGCTAAAATAGGTAGTTATGTTTCATTTCTTAATGAGTGTAGGCCTCTTTCAATCAGCATGGGAAATGCAATTAGATTTCTCAAAAGTCGGATAGCCAAGCTACCTTTGGCCTTGTCTGAGTCAGAAGCCAAAACTTCTCTTCAGACAGATATTGAGCGTTTTATCAGTGAGAAGATTATACTTGCTAACAAGGTGATAGTCAAGCATGCCGTCACCAAAATAAGAGATGGTGATGTTCTTCTAACTTATGGGTCCTCATCAGCTGTGGAAATGATACTATTACATGCTCACGAGTTAGGGAAACAGTTTCGTGTTGTAGTAGTTGACTCTCGTCCAAAACTTAGAGGGCAACTTTTACTTCGCAGGCTTGTGGAGAAGGGCCTTAGCTGTACATACACTCATATAAATGCTGTTTCATACATAATGCATGAAGTTACCCGAGTTTTTCTGGGTGCTTCGTCAGTGTTATCTAATGGAACAGTATTTTCAAGAGTTGGGACTGCATGTGTTGCAATGGTTGCTCATGCTTTCCGTGTTCCTGTCATAGTATGTTGTGAGGCCTATAAATTTCATGAAAGGGTCCAGCTGGATTCAATATGCTCAAATGAACTTGGTATGTATTTTTTATATTGTTAGATGATAAGGATTCTATTTACAATTGTTCGCTATAAGAAGCTGATTTTTCTATGATGTACTTACAGGCGATCCAGATGTCATTTCAAATGTTCAGGGCAGAGAGGATGTCAGCTACTTGGATGGTTGGTCCAATATTGAAAATCTACAACTTTTAAATCTAATGTAAGCATTTATTTTGATAGAATGCAACACCAAATTGTCATTTCCTCACTCTAACCTAGCAGTTTCTCTCTAAATTGTTGGCAGTTATGATGCAACACCTTCAGATTATGTTTCTATGATAGTCACAGATTATGGCATGGTAAGTGCTGGAGTTATAAAGAGGATCTATATATTTGCTGCTAAGAAAATGTCAAAATGTACTTGATCTTGGCATCTCATGGTTTGCATTTTGTCTAACTGGTTTTCAATTAGAAGTAACATGTGCATAAATTCGAACTCACTATCGGTAAGAGAAAAGATTCTGAGTGAGGGTCAAGGGACCATTTTGCACTGCAAAAAACCTAAAAGAATAAAATAAAACAACACAAATAGACTAAATAAACAACTTTTCTAAATTCCACTTTCCTTAAACATTTAAGTAAAAGTAATTACTGAAAAGAAGTGAGGGTTTAGGGTTTAGGACACTGGAATAATGGAGGACAAGATGTAATATCTAAGCCCCTTGTCCAGTTATTTAATACACAGTTTTTGACATTCTCAACGGCCATTATTCATTCATATATTCACTCGTGAATCATGATAAGTTATAATGAAAGTATATTTTGCTGACATTTTTTACATTGGCAGGTGCCCCCTACAAGTGTGCCTGTAATTGTAAGAGAATATGGGAGAGAACAGGTCTGGATATAAATTATGCGATTGTGGATCATCTCAATTTTGTTGGCGTACAAATTCTCTATTTCACATCTTGGTAACCATAAATGTTTTGAATATTGTTGTAACGCATGTTTCTGTATTATTTCCCCATCTTGGAATAATGTAATTTGCCACACTATTCTGAAGCTTTTGGTCATTTCTGCATTCACCTGTCCTAGAGCAGAGTGCGAATTTTTGCCTCTCCAGGCAGATTTAGTTATGCATTCTCATTGTAACAGTCATTTTTCTTCTATTCTTCAAATTTTGGATAATTCTTAAGTCACTTTTGGTTTTGCAAGTTTTGGTTTTCCTTAACCTCGTCATATTATTCGTTATCTTATGCTCTTCTTCTCCTTTCTTGTCTAAAACCCATAAACAAAAGGATGAATTTTTCAGATGACCTAATATGTAAATTTTCAATGTTTGTAGGTTCTTTGTGTGGTCTGTCGTCTATGTCCATTTTTTTAATCAATGATGAAAATTTATATGGATCTTTCACATGACCTAGTCAATGTAAATTTTCAATGTCCGTATCTTTTTGTCTGTTCTGTCGTCTAGGTCCATTTTCTTTATCAATGATAAAAATTTATGTTTGACCATGGCATGTATAATCTTTACTGGAGAGGATCCATTCAATTAAACGATAGGCATTAGTTGAGCCACTTCACCAGTTGTCAGTTTGTTCGCCTCCCAACATTTTGATTATATACTAGATTTATTTATTTATTTTTCCCGAAATAATCATCCTATACTGGATTTGCACATTTTTGATAACTTACATGAGTTTGAGCCCATGGCAAAAGTAGGGGAGAGTAAACATTTTTGGGGCCTCATGAAGTGCCTTGGTATGCCATTACTGCAAAATAGGAATTTTATTGATTGGGGTACAAAATACAATCCTGTAGTTTTTGCCATTAATTCAGAATGAGAGCCGGAATTGTTTGCTGATACGACACGATTGTGGTCTAATGGAGTTTAAATATAACGGATTACTCCATCATTGTTTGAAAAACCACTGTAATTGTACATCGCGTCTCACCTAATGGTACGTGAACGTCATGCCGCAAAGTTGTAATCAGACCTTTGTAGGAGGCAACTGGATCAGTATTTCTTTTATTCTTGCAACTAGAATAGGTGGGTCCGTAAATAAAAACATTTTTGTAAGAAAATAAATTATTGGTCATAAATAAATTCAAACCATTTCATTGGTTAGCCAAGGCACCTGATGGGTCATTTTACAGGTGAAATTATCTGGAACGGTCCAAGTGCCTTAGCGATGGAGACGTTGTGTAAAACCAGTCTTCAATGCATTGGCCAACACTCTTTTCTCTCACTTCTTTTTAGAAACTTTGAAACTTTAACTCCAAATTCTTCCAAAATTGTTTTCTCTCATTAGTTTAAGCTTTTGGGAGAGATGATTTTTAAGAAAATTTACTTAAATTTTTTTTTATTTTGTTCATTAAAACATATTTAATTAATAAGTTATATTTACTAAAGTAGAAATTAAATAAAGAATTAACTCTCCTCCTAAAAGTGTCACGATCATTATTTTTTAATTCATCTCATATTCTACTATCTTAATAAGATTTAATATTTAAAAGTAAAAAAAATGTGGCTCGGTCAAGCCTATTAGTAACAGATAATTAGTAAGATACATTTATGATACACAAGATCCTTGCGACAAAGCAATTGTAGAGCCTATTTTTCATCTCATTTTATATGGAAAATGAGAGCACTTTAAAAAAAATAACTTCAAAAAATAGTAAACACAACAACAAATTAATAAAACATAATTAGTAAGATTCATTTTTAATACACAAAATCTTTATGATGAGGCAAGTGTAGAGAATACATGTATCTCACTTTATATGGAACACTTAAAAAAATGAAATCTTATAAAATTAACATTATTGTCAGCTAGATGGTATTGCTGGTTTACTAGACATGAACAAGTACTAGCCTGATCGACAAAAGGCATCTTGACAAGAGTTGAATTAGGAATAGTCTTATTGTCATTTTGACCAACATCAGCTCCTTACAAATAAATGAATGCTAGAAATATGGTTTTGAACTGTTCATGTATCGCAAACATTTGCACTTAGTCGTTGTTGGATATTATTGTAAAAAATTTTACTCATAAATATCACGAATAATATTTCACACATAATTACATCAATAAACATAATAAGAACATCTATAGAAAATAGATGAATTATACCAACAAGAACTCAAGATAAAATAAACAAATAGTGAAATAGAACTTATTGTTTGGCTGAGGCATGCTAGGCACTAGGCTTAAGAGTATTCTGTCACCACGAGTTGATAACTTGGTGCAGATGGCCTCCATGCAAAACACCCTCCCGGATACAACAATCACTTCCTACTAACTCTACACTTGAATTAATGGGGCTATACAGGAACAACTTACAAGAATTTGCTCATGGGAAAGTGACAAATTATGAAAGAACATAGCAGTGTCTATTTATTAGGGCTGGTCACAGTTCCAATCAACCCACCAAAACTGCCAAAATTGAATGATTCGAAGCTAAACGAGTCGAGTCAAATTGGGTAACTCGACAAAACACTGGTTTCGCAAGTGGGTGGCGAATTTACGATTTTCGAATCTGACTTGACCCTCCGCTTGATTACTCGACATATAATATACAAAAATATTATTATATATTATTATGTTATATAAAAATATCCCAAACCCACTCATTCCCACCCACTCACCTGACAATGAAAAAATTCTCAAAATAAAACATTAAAATTGATTTCCATTTTTTTTAATGGGAGATCAACTCCTAAAGGAGTCCATTTGAATTGACTCTTTTCAACAGGAGCTAAAGTCAGATCTATAAACAGAGGTGGATGCTCATTTGTAAAGATGTCTAAGGTGGTTTTTGTGTGAGTTTGAGAGTTAGAGTAGAAAAAATGAGTGAGGAGTTAGTAAAGATGTTAATATTTATAATGGTGAGGAAAAAAAAGGAAGAATATGGAATTATTTTTTATTCCTCACAACAATCTTGGGTGGCTATATACCTAACTATTACTTTGTCACAACTCCAATCCATTATAGTTGAAGAGTTTTGGGGAGTATCGGATCATTAAGAGAGTGCTATATAGGATGCCCATTGACGTTAGTCACATCCTAAAGTTTCGTTCATTTGAAATTAAGAAGGACGACCACGTTAGGTGCATGTTTTATATGCAAAAGTGGTTTAGCAATGTACTCAGTGCCATTGAACTCCTTGTTGAGCTTGAAGATGTTTGCTCAAGTTTTGGTGCCTCCAATGTTGGTCCATTATTTGTGCCGAACACCAATCGCCCCTTCTCTAATCACTTATCATGCATTGTCTCTAAGCCTTGCATATATTGCCATTGATGTCCCTCATCCAATGTTGGGTGGTGACTACTATGGTAATGATGACTATAGTGGTGCTAATGATGACGACGATGGTGATAATGTCGTGGTGCAGCTGACACCAGTATGTCGTAGCTTTAGCTGCAACCTCAGGCTTACCATCTCCCTAATTACTACACCACTCAGCCTCAGCACTGTGACGAAGGTTTAGGATCAACAACAACATCAACATCAGCATCGAGATCAGGATCAGGAGCTAGTAATGATTTATATGGAACAACTATTCCCAAACAAGAAAATTGTGTTGTTTGTCGTTAAAAACTACAACCTCTGTAGAGGAATGCAACACAAAGTCATTTAGTTTGGCAAAGGGAAATTTCGATGGGGGTGTGCCATGGCAGAACAAGGATGCCCTTAGTTAATCGGGTGACTTTAAGGGAGAAGTCCCAAATGTGGGAGGTGAGGAGGTTTACTAATGAATATACTTGTCTCTTTTCTAGTTTACAAAAGAGTCACCCGTAGTTGGATTCAAAGATTATTTGTGCAATCATACACTTGATTGTAGAAGCTGATCCAGGAACTAGGGGCTCCAAGTATAGTAGTGTTGGCACCTAGAAAGGCCAACATAACCCACCATCAGAAACCCATAACAAAAGCTTAACTACAGGCCCTACGGTAGCGATCTGGCATTGATACGGTGTTTCGGCATTGACACGGCGGCCGTGGACCACCATTAGCCACCACTACCATAGTAGCAGCGTCGCGGCCTACTACCCTAGGCCATCCTAAAATGGACTGGCTCTCTACCTAGGTGAAGACTTTGTGTCTTTAAAAGAGAGAGAGAGAGAGGGGAATAAACTAAGCAGAAACTTGTTCTAGAGAGAAGGAGGGTTTGAAGATCTGAGTGAATTGAAATGGGGAGAGAGCTCTATTTATAGGGGGAGAAATGGCCAAGGGGCGGGCAGGGCCCTCTCCTAGCCCAAAAAAATGTGGAATAGGGTTTTCTGGTCAGTAACGGTGCGCTGGAGTGCGCTAGGGGCGTTACAACGCGCTTAACTTTTTGTTTTACGTCTCGCGCAAGATGTGACATTTTTTTCCCTCTAAGGGTCGTCACAAGGTTCCCCCATAACAATTTTGGTCCCCAAAATTGCTTGTTGGCCTTAACTTGGAACGGGTAGGGAGCTATACGCTTCATCTTACTAGCTTCATACCAACCGATGGGAGATCTGCTTGTCTCCCGTGGAGAACTTTGAAGGGGCCATCTCGATACTTGCTTGGTAGCTGTTGTTTTAGGAGAACTCCACTAAGGGTAAACGCCTCTCCCATGATCCTCTGAAAACAAGGACACATGCCCTAAGCATGTCCTCAAGCGTCTGTTAGGGTAGAAGGTTATGCTCATCTTGTAACATCCCACTTTTTTCTTAGTAAGAATTTCACAGGAAAAATGCTCGTAGAAGCCCTTACACGGGTTAACCGGGTAGAAACCTAAACCCTTAAGAAGGACGTGTCTGTAGAAGATTTTCGGTGTGGTGTTTGAGAATTCCGATGTCACTCAAAGAATCCCTTATGCCCTTTAGGATTGGATGGTAAGTCCAGACTGGCGGAAAAACGGAGTTTCGCTCAGTTTCGGACGATTTTGCAGACACTAGAACAACCCCGTTTTGTCCCATTTAGCAGGTAAAATTGAGCAGAGAGCCCCGAGTCTCTGGGAACNGTAGAGTAGTGTTGGAACCTAGAAAGGCCAACATAACCCACCATTAGAAATCCATAACAAAAGCTTAACTGCAGGCCCTACTGTAGCGATCTGGCATTGATATTGCGTTTCGGCATTGACACGGCGGCCGTGGACCACCATTGGCCACCACTACCATAGTAGCAGCGTCGCGGCCTACTACCTTAGGCCATCCTAAAATGGACTGGCTCTCTACCTATGTGAAGACTTTGTGTCTTTAAAAGAGAGAGAGAGAGAGAGAGAGAGAGAGAGAGGAAGAAACTAAGCAGAAACGTGTTCTAGAGAAAAGGAGAGTTTGAAGATCTGAGTGAATTGAAATGGGGGAGGAGAGCTCTATTTATAAGGGGAGAAATGGCCAAGGGGCGGACATGGCCCTCTCCTAGCCCAAAACAATGTGGAATAGGATTTTCTGGTCAGTAGCGGTGCGCTGGAGCGCGCTAGGGGTACTACAACGCGCTTAGCTTTTCTGTCTTGCGTCTCGCGCAAGATGTGACCTTTTTTTTCCCTCTAAGGGTCATCACAATGTTGCCCCATAACAATTTTGGTCCCCAAAATTGCTTGTTCGCCTTAACTTGGAACTAGTTGGGAGCTATACGCTTCATCTTACTAGCTTCATACCAACCGATGGGAGATCTGCTTGTCTCCCATGGAGAACTTCAAAGGGGTCGTCTCGATACTTGCTTGGTAGCTGTTGTTTTAGGAGAACTCCACTAAGGGTAAACGCCTCTCTCATTATCCTCTGAAAACAAGGACACATGCCCTAAGCATGTCGTCAAGCGTCTGTTAGGGTAGAAGGTTATGCTCATCTCTGTGCCCAAAGCTGTCTGGAGGGCTCTCTTGAATCTGGCAGTGAATTGAGCGCCTGTGTTTGAGTTTACATAAAACTTTGATATTGTGCTGCTCACGACTTTTACCATACCTTCTGCCAACTCGTTTAGAGACTTCCACAAGGGAACTAGTCCCTTGAGTGCCAATCTCGACTTACGGGTCGTGACAACAGTAGAACTAGCTGCCTATTAGTTGATCGATTGAGCCGCACAATGGTACAAAGATCTGAAGAAAACCAAAAGTGAAGACGAGCTCCCACTTACTTGGGAAGAATTCTCGATTGAGCTTCGCAAGAGATTCCTTCTTGGCAGCATGATGGATAGAATGGTGGACGAGTTTCTACAGGTGAAATCAAGTCACCTCATGAGCTATTTTTAAGTTGATCCGTTAACATTTAATAAGTTGAGCTTGTGAGCTCATAAATGTGGTAGAGCTCAATATTTTAATTTGTTTGTTAAATGAGTTAAGCTTAAATTTTGTTATGCTCAACTCAATAACTCTTGTGCCAACTTAACACATATTTAAATATATATATATATATATATATATATATACACATATATATATATATATATATTAAGGTGAATTATGTTTTAAAATTATGTTGTATGTTAGTTATAATCCATTAATGTGATTTGATAATTTAATTTGTATCATCTCTATAATATAAAAATTATGTTATGAATAGAATAGGAATTTAATTTAGCTTTGAAAACTTTATCAAACTTTTAAAACATTAATTTAAAATATCTGAATTCAAACTTTTAATTTTTAATAATATAATTTAAACTTATAGATTTAATATTATTTTAACATATTGTTATTAAATTTATATAATATTAATTAATTAATTTAAAATTTATAATATTAAGATTTAATAATATTATATAAATTTAATTTTATTAATTAATTTTATTATATAATAATATGTTAAAGAAATAACGTATTATTATATTAAATTTATAACAATATTATTATTTGGATATAACTATAGGACCCAAAGAGAGTTTTACCCTTATATTATTAAAAATTAAAAGTTTGAGTTTCTAATTGAATAATTATTTGAAAAATAATACTATGTCATTTTGAATAAAGTTTAATTTTAGACTTTTACTTTCATGATATGAGATTGCTCCGGTCTCTAGACGATGCGTTTAGTAAAATGAGATGAAGCGTCTTTGACTAAGCCTCAAGCGGTGGTGTTTACTTTTTTACAATAATAGGGTGTAATTTCATTTAACTAAGCCTCAAGTGTGATCTTTGTTATTTATCTAATTAAACAAATAAATAAAAAAAAAATAATTTAATTGAATGTAATATACAAAACACATAATTACAGGACCCATAATAACAAAATCCTTGGTAGCCCAGTGAAGGAGAAGTACTCCCTACTTGTACGTATTGGGTTTGAATCCAACCTACTACATTTTTTGATTATTTCTAAAAATTCTATCATTAATCCAAAATAACGTCGAGGTTGATGTTGGAAAAACTCAGGGACTACAACAGGACATGACAATTAAATAAATAAAAGTTGGGACACCATTCGCACTAATTATTATTAGCTTAGTTCGACATTCAATTGTTTTAAACTTCCCTTACATTGCCGTTTCCATAGAAGACAAGATTCCTTCCTTTCTTTTCTTCCCGTGTCTCCTCTTCCAATCCCAAATTTCAACGAAATCAATGCCTTTTCTTTCTCTCATCCACCTTCCAAGTCCATTCGAACAAAACTAAACTTGTTCTCTCTCTCCCTCTCCTAAATGGTTCTTGTCCAAGGTTCCAAGGTCACCCTACCTAACCCATGTTGCTCCCTCTCTTCCATCCTCTTTGAACCCACCTCCCTCTCCCTCGCACTCACCCACTCTGACTCCTCTCTCTCCCTCTACCCTTCCTTCTCCCCTCTCTCCCTCTCTCCTTCTTCCAATCTCCCTGACCCACAAACCCTAATCCCTTCCCCTTCTTCCTCCTCCACCTTCCTCCTCCTCCGAGCAGCCCAAACAAGCCCTAGTTCCAATCCTTCCCCCCGCGTCCTATTCGTAGTGTCTGCGCCCCACCGCGCTGGCTCACAAACCCTCCTTCGCTTCTACCTCCTCAACCAGATAACCAACGCCTTCTTTAGGCCACGTGTCATCTGCTCCCAGAAGGACCTGCTGTTCGAGCCGCAACTGGGGGTTTTGGTAAATTCCAAGCATGGCGTTTCGATCAGGCTTTCCGGCTCCGTTAATTACTTCGCAATGTCCTCTGTCTCCAGCTCCAGGGTTTGGGTTTTTGCGGCGAAATTGGAAGGCGGGGACGGAGGAGGTGGCGGCGGCGGCGAGGAGGTGAAATTGATGAGGTGTGCGGTGATCGAGTGCTCGAGGCCGGTGTGGTCCGTTAGCGTGTCGTCCGAGTTCTTGCTTCTCGGTGAAGAAAACGGGATTAGGGTTTTCAGCCTCAGGCGCCTTGCGAAAGTAAGGGTTAAGAAGGGGAAGAATTGGAACTCGAAGATGCCAAATGGCAGCTTAGGCCTCGCGAAGCGAAGAGGGAGACGTGGCGGCAGTGGCGGAGGCGGTGGTGAAGGGGGGTTGGAGGTAAACTGCAATGGTGATTTGGAAGGGCGAAGTGAGAAACATGGTGTTGCTGGTAGGTATATACTTATGGTTACGGGTTTTTAATCAAGTTTCAGTTTTTGTATCTCTTATTGTATGTCCTTAGCAGAATTCCGGCTTGTGTCACTATTCACTAGTTTGCGTCTTCATAAAATCTTGGGGTTTTTCTGATTTGCGTTTGTTATAGTAGAATTTAACTTTGATGCTGCACTTACATTAGTGACAATGACAAATTGTCACGACATTTAATAAGGTTGATACCTCATGTGATTTTTAATTCATTGAATGAGTTTCCAACACAAGAGTAGATTACATGACCGCGTAAAAGAGTTTTACTTCAAAGGTGCATTGAAGTTTAAATTTTGTTTCTGTATCTTTTAATTTCCAGCTATGTTGCTTTCCTTGTCAACTTGTGATCATTGTGAAGATTAAGGGAGAATGTACTTGTAAGCTGTAATATTGCCTCATGCATTTGCGTGTTTTTAAATAAATAAATTGAAACCTCAAAACGCAATTATTTTTGTCATGCCGGAGTTTTTTGTGGGCATACATACTTACATGGTATGACTGGTGTTCAGTAATATTCAAGGTCTCTTTGTAGTACTAGTTAATGTTTGTGATGAGTTGGTGAATGCAACTGTTTTTGAGTGCTAGTACATTTGCATCCATGCCCCAACCTATTACGGCTAGGAGGTAGTTCGCACAGACCACAGATTTGCATTATAAATTGTAGGACTACTTCACCGAAGTCAATGCTTTACGCTGAAGCTAATTCAGTCATCATTATCCGTTGTCCTAATCCTTAATGAATGTGCTGTCTGTGCATTCATTAATTTTATCTTGTCTATCTATCGTCTGTTATATATCAACCCCCAATAGCCATGGTACGCTTCAATCCTATGAAACAATAAGCATCTTTTCCTGCACACCAAACGTCTGACTTTGATACAGTATCTAATGATCTGATGAGCAGTACTGATTTACTTTTAAAGTAATGAATAATCATGGGCATACTATGCATTCATGAAGATATATATTATTTACAACCACTTGCTTCAATTGTTAGTATGAGCCTTTGGGTTATCCTACTTCACATAGTATAAATCCAAATGCTACTAGTGGTTGTTGTAATGCATTGACTAACCCACTTGATCTCTGTTCTTTCACCATTTCTGCCATTGCCTCACAATAATTAATACAATATGATGGTTGGTACGACCAGCCTACATGTATCATATTATAGCCTCTGGTCGTTTTTGGTGTACTCTTAAGTTGGTGGTTGTAGTCAAAGATCTAACTCTGGCCAAATTTGACGTTACATTTTTATATGTAATTTGAATTTTTGCTAACTAGTTTTTAGGTATTTGTTAATGATCAGGATATGGGTGCAATGCAAGGTGCTGCCCTTTGTTTAATCTCAAAATGTTTTAGATGGTAAACAACTAAATATTAAGAACAGATTAACTGTGGACTGTATTTTGAATTTATTGTCTCACAAATGGAGTTCCAGCATCAGACTGGGCATCTCTTTTTATTGCCTTCCAAATTTGCATCAGGATAAATCTGTAGTTATTTAATGATCTGATTGCTTGATTCTATGTTCAATTGTAAATTGTTTCCTATTTTCGTAAGTATCATATCTAATCTATATATTTTTACTTTTAGTGAAGCAGACAAATATTAAATTTAAACATGATGACAGAGATGGAGGTGCATGTTTTGTGGTATTGAGGAGAAATGAGGCTGAAACAAAATCCATGACAAAGGGATCAATGTCTTTGAAAGCTATTTCCATTCAGGGTCTATCCCATAGGACATTTCTGATCTTGGACTCAGATGGAGATGTACATTTGCTATGCCTGTCAAATTCTGGCGTTAGCACTGATATCACTGGTCGTGTGAGGCGACTGCCTCATTTGATGAAAGTGCGAAATCTAGCTGTTCTTCCTGATGTTTCTACGAGTATGCATCTCTTTCTTTGTCTTATTTTCTAATTTTAAAAGTTTAACTTGTGGATGCTTTGTTAATGAAAAAATTATGTTGATGTTGACAATAACCGCAAAACACGTAATGGGTTTTGGTGGGGTTTGAAATATTCCATCAAAATCCTTCCATAGTTCCATCAATTATGGTATTGACAATAATCATGTTTTGTGCTGAAACTTCGAATATTATTGAAGTTAACTATAGTTACAACTATCATTACCTGCTGTTAATCAGTTTTATTATTAGTAGTCTTGGTTAGCTCATTGATTGTTTGTCACACCATAAAAGATCAGATCATTGTGCAGACTAGAGACACACTTTACCCTAACTAGTAGGCCTTGACTGACACTTTGTGCCTGTCAAGTATGGGATAGATTTTTTTTTTTGATAAACTTTTCTCTTGATAAACTCAAATATGGGATAGATTGAACATGGTGAAGTAGATAAAAATATAATTGGATGGGTGATGAGAGATTTCAATGATTTTTTTTTTCTTGTAATAATGAAGGTGGTTGGTAAAAATATAGTGTGGTGGGTCATGGGAGGTTTCCATGATTTTTTGGTAGTGTGTGTGATTTTTCACATTGTTTTATACTTTTATTTTATTAAATAATTAATTAGTGGACTTGAAAAAAAGATTCAATGGAGCTTATAGAGACCAAAAGGTAGTTACTTTTGGTATTCTCTTTATATATAGTATAGATAATCCTCTGCTTCAACCCTAGCATTTAAAAGGAACAGATGAAGGGCCCAGGGGGATGGGGAAGGCTATGTGGCACTCTTTCTTATACCACAAACATCAGATTGAGAGATGACTTACATTTGGAGGTTGTTTGTAGTCCTACAATCAATATGGGCCACCTTCATGCCCAACTTGCTGTGATTGAAACTGGATGAGGCACAAGTATGCCACATATGACAATGGAATGGGGGTACTTAATATTGATTTATCAAAAGAGGCTTTGATTCCATACGATATTGTTGTACTAACTGAATAAGTTAAACATTTTGTTTTATGAAAAATTGAAAACAGAAACAAAAGCTTGTACCATTTGCTGTGGTAGTAAGTATTAATCAAATTATTAACAATAACGTGCCTTTCTGGGTTAGTTCCTTCAATGAGGTTATATGCTATAAAGTGAACCAATCTTTTCCACTTTGGAATTAATTTGAAATCAATAAAATGTACTTGTGCATTCAAACCCAGCAAGTTATGAAAAACTTAACGAGATAAGCTTGAATGGCTTATTGCTTAACTATAAGTGGAAGGATATACTCATTTTCACGGCTTATTTAATTCAACCATTATCATCTTTTTTGGGGTATATTCAACCATTATCATTATCTTGACAATATGAATTGGGAATGCTTTGCTCATGTTCACTCAAACCTACATGTATATGATGCACTTCTGTTCTGTTGGAAGACCCTTGGTATAAAAACAAGTTGATGTCACAGTGCCTTTCATGTCAATGCTTCATGATTTCGTTTCATATTCGTGTTCTGGAGATGTGTCTTGTCTAGTGTCTACCATGTGATTAAGGATTTCCAAAGCAAAAGTAGTTCAATAGTTGACTTTTGAAGCTGGAAAGGTTAACCTGGCCTTACTCTACATGAATGAGCTTTGGTTTAAATGACGATGACTGGACAGTGAAGGATTATAATATACATTCTTGGTGGGTTCAAGCTTGAAGCTTCAGAATGGCAGCAACACTTTAGAATGTTAATGTTATGGTTGATCAGTTAGTTTTTATTTCTAATCTATGCCCTTATACTAGACCATGATATTTCTGTTTGCATTCCTTTTTTCTCTATGCAACTATAATTTACAGTTATAATCTTGCAGTATCACAGACTGTTTGGATCTCAGATGGATGCCATTCTGTGCACATGTTCACTGCAATGGACATGGAAAGTGCTTTAAATGAAGCCAACAGAAATGATAGTGACGAAAAGCTGATGCATCTCTCAGGTTCACAAAGTTCCATAACCATTAACAATTAAATTTTTTGAACTGTAAATTTATAAGATGCTGTAATTGTTTCTAATCTTTAAATTAATAGGAAATATTTCTTTTAATGAGTAGTGGTGCAGCCTGTAACTTGAATTTTGGACCAGCCAAAATATTTCTCAAGGTTTCAATCAGCTTCCTTCTGATTGAATATCTTGAAATTGAATTGTTTTTGCTGTAAAGCTTGACAAAGAACAAATGCAGAAAAAATTCAGATATTCTAGATCACAACTGAACTCATCATTGTCATCACAAGTTTTTGCCAATAGCCTAATGTCAATGGCTATGGTATTTTTCCTAATAAAATATTATCTTTGAATTAGGTGGATTTTACTCAACCCCATAATCTAGTTCAAGGGAGGAGAGTTGCCCAAGCTCTTATAAAGGCTATCTTGGCCATATTTTTATCAATGTGGGACTTAATAGGTTAAAATGAGATCTACATGTGCAATTACTCAGTCAAAGAATAGTTGAGCCTAGAGTCAACAAATACAAAAGTTGAGATGAAGAAAACTTACATAAAGGCCTATATGATCTACACGTTACATTTGGGGTTCCAGTAGCTGCACTTATGTTAGCTAACTATATGAATGAAATTACTTCGAAATGGAATAGGCATATCAATCTTCCACTTGGCAATGAAATTATATCATTTTATTTCATTCCCTTTTTTGAATTAGCATTTATAACATGGAAAAATTCACTACTTTTTCATTTAATTTCCCCCTTACTTTTGGATAAGCAGTTGCCAAAATGCCTCTTATCTTATCTCTCCTTCCCAAACAAATTAAGGGTCCTAGAAAACCTTTGTTAAGTTTCTTTCTGTTCACTTTTCTGCATAATCTAAGTAATTTCTTCCCTCTGTTTCAGTTATTCAAGTTCTTTTCTTGGGTGAGAAGATTCAAGATGTCATTTCTCTTTCTTCAAATTCCGTACTGATTCTTGGACAAGGTAATATTTACTTTTGTGTTCCTGTGACTTTTTGTCCAATTATAGTCAATGGACCTCCTTCCAGCTTTTCTTCCACTTCCTTCTTTTGACAAACTGTAATTAAATAAAAAGAAAAGAGACAATTTATAATGTAAGTTCTTATTTCTTATGGCATGTCACCATAAAGTCTAGATGGAATTCTAGTCATACATCTTTTGTAATGAGCATTTCAAAAGATTTCATTTGCGATATGTGAGTTGCAAAATTGCTATCGGCTGTTTTGAGTGTATTTCCTACATTTAGTGCGCCATCTAGTTTTGAAATCAACCCCTCCATTCATGGGGATAAGATTTTGCTTAACTTCTTATCCTCCCCAAGATAGCAAGATCCGATCATGGTGGAAACCTTATGTACTTCTCCACCCGTAGTAAAGTGTGGCAGCGTGCCACTATTATGCCTACCATGTTAAGTTGCTGCCACTGCAGCTGGCTAGCACAGATACTCCTCGGAGGCTGCTTTACCTGTGTCCTACATGTATGCATGTTGGATACAGAGGGGACATTGCGGACACAAGTGTCCTAGAGGTGTCGTGTTCTACCACTTATTTTAATTGTGAATTTCACTTTGCACCTTCAAAGAGTAGTGGCTACGAAGCACAGGTATGACACGCAATGCAGAACAACACGACACGGATTCGAGGACGGCAATTTTTGAAATTATAGGATACGATACAGTCATGATATGTGATATAATAAAACATAAAAAAATATTATAAACAAAAAAAAAATTATAACCATAAAATAGATGTATTTTGTTTGAAAATATTAGGATTATATAATTATTATATAATAACCCCCTCTTTCCAAAAAGAAAAAGTGGTGTGTTTCCCACCCACACATGTTGAGCTTCACAGAAAATGCTTCATGCGTCTGGCAGCCTAGTTTTCTTAACCCAATCATATTCTGGCCAATCCCACTTGTTTGCTATCATGCCCCTAATCCTAATAATATTAGTGAGGGTGGTCCAGAGGTTGAGGCACATATTGGGACACTCAGGAATAAGAAACCCTATTATGACATGGCGTACACTAGGAGTAGGAAGTACTTAAGGAAGGGGCAGGATGGTAATTTACTCAATTAAGTTGTTGAAAGAGGTGGATTTAGGGTTGGGAGAGTGGTTGAGGGGGAGTCATTTAGACATAGATTGGAATTAAGAGAGTAGCTCTCGAAGAGCTACCACCATTTATTGGCTGTCGATACAATTTCTCGAGTATTATTCAATATTTATTTGATTATAGTTGGTGCCATTACATTTGTCCAATCTAGTTTGCTCCTCATGTCACTCTCCCTCCACTCTTCACTCTGTTTTATTTGTTTAGTATTTCTTTTGTGACTTATTTTCTTTGTTCTTACATCAACATCCATGGCACCTCATTCTTCTGTGATCTACTGCCTCTAAATATAATTCTGTTACCTGTACATTCTGTTTTAAATTTAAATATCAACTCCTTTTAATTCCGACCCTTTTGACTATGACTCATGCCAGCTTATCTAGGATCGGGTGCCCCCCCCCTTTTATTCTCCTTTATTCATGTTAATTGTGTGTTAGATTGCTGATGACTGTGTTTAGACTATGACTTTGGATTATTAATGAAGAATATGTTTTAGTTTACTGTATTTTTAAAATTATCATTTGTATTTGTGTAGTATAGATTATTTGCCATGTATTCCTTCTTGTCAGTTCAACAGCCATCCATTTATCCACTAAATCGATGATTGACTGTTCCACTCCCGTATATGGGATTTGACTACTATGAGTTCACCCTTTAGTTGAGCTTCTAGTTTCATGCTATAAAATGTTATTACAAGGGATCTTGAGCTACTTTTGATTGCTTTGCTTGGGCAGTTCCATCCTTGATACTTCCTATCTATTGCTTAACTGCAGTGTATTATTTTTCATGCCCAACAGGAAGCTTATATGCATATTCGATTTCGTGAAGTTGCTTTGATTTTCCTTTTATCTTTTCCAGTGGTAAGCATTTGCCTCCTTTGTGACCACACTGACCTGTAATGGTGATCTGCTATGAAGTTTTAATGTAAGCTTTTTTTTAGGAAATCAATATTCCTGGCTCCCTTGACACTAATGTCTACTTGTGTGGTTCGTCAAGAATTGCCATCTTTCATAGTAAGTATAAGTTACGGTAAATTCATTTATTCTGAAACGGTGAAGTGTTCCCTAACATGATCTAATCTAACTATTGTTTGGGTTGACTTGAAAGTTTACTTCCCATTATAACATGGCTGGCATGTCCTTATTGAGTCAGGTGCTCTGGTTGCCTCAACATATTGCATCCTTAGGATACTGGAGCTCTTGAAAGGTATATTGTATGTTATATGTAATGTAATCTTCCTGGGTTAAACACCTTTTCAAAAACTCTATGAATGTGGTTTTTTTTTGGATAGAAGAATTTCATTGAGAGAAGAGAATACATAAAGAAAGAGGATAAGAGATCCTATGTAAAGAGACAAGAACGAAACAAAAAAATACAAATTTTTTTGCACAACTATAAGACCAACGATGTTATATGAGACTTAGTATTGGTCGGCAAAAAACCTATAAGAAAATAAACTCAATATTGTAAAGATGAGGATGTTGTGGTGGATGAGTGGACATGTGGCAAGATAAGATTAGGGATAAATGCATTAGAGAGAAAGTCAGAGTAGCACCTATTGTGGAAAATATGGTAGAATCTCATTCAATTGGTTTGGGCACATGAGAAGAAAGCTTGAAGAAGCTCATTAAGGAGAGTAGATCAGATGACGGGTAGTCCATTAGTTAGAAGTAGAGGGAGAGGTAGAGGAAGACCTAGAAAAATCGTAGATGAAACTATTAGAAGAGATGTGTGAATGGATGTGTGAATGGTCTGAATGGGGTCATGGTGATAATTTGGCATTGTCTAATTCATGTAGTCAACCTCACCTAGCGGAACAAGACATTGCTGTTATAACATTTCCTCTTAACAATGGACATTAAATTAGTCCTGATATTATGAATTTTGACATCAATTTAGTCCTATATTAATGATTTTAGTATTAAATAATTTAGTATTAATGGCTAAATTGGATTCAAATTTCAGGCCCAAACTGATGTTAGTTTCAAAATGTTATTTTACTTTAGTATGTCATGAAATTCATGACAGAAAAGCATAATCTGATAATTATGTTGTGTCTCACCCTTGGTGTTTGATTGTTCTTAATACCTGGAGATATTGGCTGATTTTACTAGTCTAGGTCATGGAAAGTTGCATTTTTCCTCATATATAATGGATACAACTAATAGTTGCTTATTTTGTTTTAGATTGACGAGATTCACGGGACTGGTTAAAATATCTGTGGGTTCTAAAATTCTGGAGTTGAGATTCTCAACAGCTTTAAGCCGCTGTCTTGCAAGGCCTATCTATCGCAGTAGCCTGAAATACAAAGGACTGAGCTGATTAAGCCTTCTTGAGCTTGGCTAAAATGATGATTTTCTGTCAGAAACTGAGCATAGTTCTATAGAAAAGGCACGATCTTAACAATTGGGTTGTTCTGCATGTTGACATTGTCCATTTAATTGCAGCTTCCTCCTCTCTAGCTATGTTGACTGTCCCATTATTAAAGAGATTTAGTGGAGTTAAGAGGGTTATCTTTTTTTAAATGTAATTGTTGGATACATATTATCACCTCTTTTATTCCGTTGCCTTGATGATCATTATTATGCCGTGTATGTTAATCTGTCAAGTATGATGGATATATGCTCTAAATTTGAAGGCTGTATGTATGAATTCTATGGCTGAAGCAAAAGTATCATTCATAAGAATAGCGGTTGGCATGGAGCGGTTTCTTTCAAAACCAAACCAGAACTCAGTAATAACTACCAGTAACTAGATTTGCAATTCGGTTTTTTAATCAAATTGATTCAAATTTACCCAAACCGGTTATGACCGGTGTTGAACCTTTTTGAAATTAGTTTAAAAAGATAAAATGAAAGAGAGAACGAGGGATTTTAGAGTTAAAATAGAGACTGGGATCATGACAGATGCAAATGTAGACCCTAACACTCGCGCAGGTGTGGGAACTCCTCGCTAAAGCGAAGGCAGAAGGACATCGACCACAACCTTCCCCGTTTGCATAAAAACACTAGATTTGCATAAAGGATGAGGATATTTCCAAGACGCCTTTAGGTTTCGTTATAGTCACTACAAGTTCAGGGTGATGTCTTTTGGATTGACCAATGCTCCTGTTATCCTCATGGAATACATGAACAAACTTTTTTGAGCGTGAATGAGTGTTATTGTCTTAATCGATGACATACTGATGTACTTTAAAAGCAAAGAGGATCACGTCAGGCATCCGAGGATGGTACTACAGACTAAAGAACAAAAAGTTGTATGCAAAGCTCTCCAAATGCGAGTTTTGGGTGAAAGAAGTACAATTCTTGGGTCATGTGGTGTTTGAACGCGGAGTTGCTGTAGATCCAAGCAAGGTCAAAGCAATCAAGCAATGGGAGTAGTTGTAGATGCACTAAGCAGGAAGTCGTTGCATGCCGCCCAGATGATGGTCAGAGAGTCAGAATTGATCAAGAGCTTCAGGGATCTCAACTTAGGCGTCGTTCTTTCGTCCAAACAACATCAGGCTATGCCATATACATTTGATAAAAATTTGATGAGAATATCCCAAAGTAACATTTTCTTCCATATCACATTTCGCTACTTACTAAACTAAAATTTGTTTTTTATCTAATGCGATATCACCCTGATCCTGAGAAAAAACCACTGTAACATAGCAAATATATTCCTTCCTTGCTTTACAAAACCTTGCTAATCACAGAAAAAAAAACCCAAACCAAAGACGATTGAACCTCACTTAACCCTAACGGTAACGCTTCTTCCCCAAATTGAAGGAGAAAGCTGGAAACAGAAGCATTTGGAACAAACAATAATGGCGGCTACACTGTTTCTCTCACTCTCAGCTCAGCGAGTGATCAGCTCACGGTACTGTCTCAGCGACTCCTGCCTCTGCAGCCTCATCTCAGCGTTGAATTTGTTGATGAACGCTTCCACTCGCCGGTTCAGCTCGTCCTGACTCAGCGACGGGTCCTTCCTGAGCCTCCCGCCGCCGCCGGATCCCGGCGACGCGTTATTCTCCCTGCCGGAGAACGTCTCTGACTTCTTCATCACCGGCGATGCTACTCCGCCGCATGCGTTGAGGTCCGTCAGCGGCGCGGCGCTCCGGCGCGCGTGCGAGTCCCACGTGTCGGACTTCTTGAGGTGCCTTGTTAACGGCATGGCTCGCCCCTCCGTTATCGTCCTCCACGTGCTCTCCAGCGTGTCCTGCTTCTTCGGCTTCGCCACTCCCAATGATACCACCTTCCCTCCTGTAAGTAGTTGTAACCGCCCCAACGGCACACTAATTTCAGTTTTTTTTACTTATCTTTGTTTATTTTGCTTTTTTTTTTTCAATTTCGAATTTAAAAAACTACGAGAGAGAGAGAGAGAGAGAGAGAGAGAGATAACGGTTATGATTTCAAACCTTCGGGACTTGCTCTACCAGCTTTCCGGTGGCTGAACCGGGCGGAGGCCGGCGGTTTCTGGTTCTCATCGGGAAACGCGAAATCCGAGGAGTCCTTCCTCTGCAAGCCAACAGCCTCGTCGGAGCTGATAACCGTCGCTTTCGTCGGCACGTTCGCATCGGAACCGTTGGTGACGGTGCCATTGGTGATCGTCATTTCCGGTTGGAAAACGTAGCTGTCTGGAAGGACGCCGTCGTAGGCGCTGTAGTCGGTCTGCGAGATCTCGACGGGTTCCGGGGCAGGGATCTGGACCGGCGGAGTGATTGTCGTTCCGTCGTAGGGGGCGGCGTAGACGAGGGGATCCGCCGGGAGGATCGGGGACTCCGGCGGGGAGTGGTGGTGGTTGTGGAGTCTGGAGGTGGCGAAGATGGTGAGGATGATGAAGTTGAGGAGCAAGTAGAGGTATGGGGGAGTGAGGCAGGTGAGGAAGAAGGTGTTGATGG
>QANU01022711.1:149152-178893 GCA_003254905.1 Nissolia schottii
GGGTACTTATAGTGAAGGCTATGTAGGATAGGGGGTATAGCCGTACAGGGGTAGGGTAGGGACGAGCGTGCGTTTGTGCGTGATGAGATGTGAACCGTTGGATGAAAGACAGTCCAGCCCATAAAGCCTTGATATGTGTGGTTGGTTACTTGCTGGCCACTGTGGGGGTGGTAAGTTCATTTGAGAAGGATTCTATAAAATAAAAATAAAAAATTAATTTTAGAAGATTTAGAGAGTAAAGTGAGTAATGATTTAATTGTGAAAATATTTATTTTATTTTTTAAAGTAAACTCTTTATTTTAGATGAAATTTTTTTCAGGTTAATTTAGTAGAAAAGAATTTATTTATGTTTAGATTAATTCTGATATTTGATGAGCTGAAGATTTGTTTTATACTTATAGTTAATTATATTTTATTTTTATATGTATATGTTTTGGGTTATTGTAATAGTAATTAAATAACTATAATGATATAATTATATGTAATTGAATATCCATAAAAAAATTATATATGATTGAATAAAAAATTACACTAATATTATGTTAAAATTTAATCCTGTAATACTTCTAAACTTATCATTCTAAAAATGTCATTTACATTTATAGGATGGGAGGATTTGCATTACTCTTAACTAAAATGCTCAAGTTCTAATAAATTGTATTGTTGATTTTTTAAAAAGAGAGATTACTATTTTGACTTTGCTAATGAGGGCCATTATTCTATGGTTAAAAAAAATTAGCAGTAATAAATTTTTATACAAAATAATTTTTTTCAAGTTTCTAATACTCTAAAATGCGTTAAAAATTTAAAATCCTTTCACTTTAATTTGATTCCTTGTCGTAAAGACACCCTGTTATTATACACAGGATGAGGAAAATTTTGTTCTTTATATTTTAAGGAGTTTTGCTGAACAATTATTGATGTACAGAATTAAAGTGATGTACATTAATGATAAGTCTTCTTTTTTCTTTGTTCAACATTAATGATTAATGATGCAGTAACTCTTGTTTTGACAATATTTAAGAGTTTTTACATTTATGTCAAGTAAATAGAAGTGAAGTAAGTATTCAACTAAAGGTTTTGGTAATAAGTACTTCATGAATGCTTATTAAAATTTAAAGTAAAAAATTTTATTCAAAAAATGAAAAATTTATTTTATTCTTATATAATTAAAGTATTAAAAATCTTAAAATATTTCACTTAACCTTTTTTATTAATTTAAAGTTTAATTTTATTAATAAATATCAGATTAAGTTAACAAATGCTGAGAGCATTTTAGCATTTATTGAGAGTATTTGTTAAGTGATCTAAAATAAAATATTTTGATGCTTTTAATATCTTAATACATTAAACAATTTACATTTTTATTTTTTAATATATATTTTTGTTTTTTATGAATTTCTTAACAAATGTTGAAAGGATTAAAAACACACTTGTAAAAATATTTAATTTTGGTTATTTTTTTCGTTAATTAAAGGATTAAAAAAGATTTCTCTTATTTGAAAAGTTTGTAATTTCTAATCCGTTTCAAGTCTGCAATGCGCGGACGGTTTAATTAAAATTAAGCGGTGTCACTGTTGCTTAAGATTGTTATGATTATGAGCCTCTAACCCATGAGATGTGACAAGTAGGGGACACTGCTTGCTGGCACATCGAACGTAGCAAAACCATCACATCCTCAAATCAACTCTGGATAGACGCTCCAAGACTTCGCTAAGCATTCCCTTAATTTATTCGAAAGCGTACATTGATAAAGTGATTAGTGTTCGTTAACACTTTTTCAGTCTCAATAATCACGATTCCCGTTCTCTCTACTACTCCAATTAATTGTTTAGTAGGAAACACCAAATTCTATTCCTTTTGGAAGGCTGAGTTGGTGTCAGTGACAGTAGGTGAGAAGCATTTGAGTGGTGAGAGGGGATATTATTATATGAACCACCTCAACGGCTATAAAATATGACCGTTAAACCCAGAGCGGTAGGAAGAAATCAGGAATATAATGGAATAGTGAATTCCCAACTCTTCCCCCATATGCCAGACTCCCTATGCCCTACTGCCCCACACATAAAAAGTCCACCGCCATACCGACCATGAAAATGTGAAGCGCTTTGACCACTACAGGGTATAGTGTGAAACCAACACGTCAACAATCCTCCATTCCACTACCGTACACGGCACTAGACAAAGTTAATGACAATGTCATTCCTATCCTATCTCTTGCACACCAACCCCCCAAAATTAGTGTGAGACGCTCACACAATTATTATCTATCCTTCTGCTAGATTTCAATGGGATAATTACTTTAAAAATTCAAAAAAAATGATAGAATAGTAATATACTTCCTCATTCCACTTTTTTATTGTCATTTTTAATAAAAATATATCGTTTAAACATTAAAATAAAATAAAATAAATATAAAATATATAGATAAAATTGACTTTGGACAATAAGTGTTATACACTATGATTGTCAAACAAATCAATTAACCGTTTAACCCACGGATTAACAGATATGATCTTAACATGTTTTTACTATTCATAAATTACTTTTTATATGTTTAGTCTGTTTATTTATTTAATGCTAATATAATTATTAATGAGGGTGCAACTTTTACTATTACTTAACCTTATTACTAGGCGTCATAGTTCGTTTGTCACCCTATTCTAGACTTTAGTGACACTAGATCCTAATCCAAAACAATACGTGTGTTATATAATTTGTGGCATGTATGACGTGTCACTTCACTAATCACTAGTGACCTAATTATTAATGAAAAATGTGCGATGACCGTGTTTAGCTTTGAATAGACTTGGATTGCAAGATAGGATTATGGAAGTTGCAAATTTTTTCGCTAACACTTTGGTATGCTCCAAGAGGAGCAGAATTTGAAGGCAATTACTTGGCCTTCTAATTTGGTTGGTTAGTGATGAAAATAAGACCAAAATGGTTGGTAAAATGCATCACAGGTTAAAGATTGGATTATGGACGGATCATACAATTGGTCAATTAGATGGCACCGTCAAGTTGTTAGATACGTGACACGTTTCAAATATAGAAAGGAAAACTTTGCCTAGTAAGATGTTCTGCCTCGCTACTGTATAAAGCTCTGAGTTTTGGTCCCAAGTAGCCTAAATTTGGTGTGGAAAAATCAATGGGATTAGGAAACGTGGCCATTTATTAGCCTAAAGAAAACACAATTAGTTAGATGATACTTCATCCTTTCCTCTAGGGGTGAACATAGGTTCGATCCGACTCAAAGACCCGCTGACCCAACTCGACTGGCTTGGGTTGGGTCGGATCTGCCATATTATATAGCTTGAGTCTCGAGTCCTTACTTTTCAACCCAACCCGACCTGCCTATATATATTATTTTTAATTTTTAATTGTTAAAATATGATTATTTTAAATTAAAAAGTAGATTTTTTAATTTAAAAAATAGGTGTCTATTTTTTTAAAAAAATAATAACTTTTTCTATTAAAAAATGGATTCTTTTTAAAAGAAATTGAATTTTTTTTAGAAAATTATTTTTTTTTTAAAAAAAGGGAGGGCGGGTAACCCACAGACCCACCTAACCCGACCCGACCCAGGCAGGTGGCGGGTCTGGCGAGTACCCGTAAAAAAATATCAATTTTACCCGACCCGACCCACCCGCAGATAGGCGGGTCGGATCGGTGGCATGGGCGGGTCCTACCCGACCCGACCCCTGTTCACCCTTACTTTCCTCAATGCATTTGGATGCAACCGTTTCATAATGTTGGTCCAAATACATTAAATTATCAATAAATCTAAAAAAACAAAATGAATTAACGTGGGAAAAAGTAGGGAGTACTGATCAAGAAAGATAGAAGTACATTTATTTATACTATCATTAAAAAAAAGTGTTGTTCAAAGTAAATTTGAATTGAGATCAATTCAAACATAATATTTTTCTAATGTTAAATGGAACCACTCTTTTCTTTGCGTTACATGTTTAACTAGTGTCTGAACCTACGCGATGCGCCGCATGTATAAATATATCTCACAAATTTTAAAATAGTATCTAAAGCAACTTATCAAGTTAATTTAATAGTAATCACCAATGAAAACTATATGTTCATTTAAACAAAATATAAAACTCTATATGGAAAAAAAAAAGAAGGAGCGTAACTCAAACAAATTTGAAATGAGCATTGTACTACACGATATTTTTTTAGTAATAGTATTTTACATAATTCCCATTCAGTTAGGTGCTTCTTTGTGTCAAAGGGACCCATCCATTGGGTTAGCAAGGGCTATTCAACTATCAGTAATATGAAAAATTACATAGACAATAACAATTAGATAAACCATGCTTATAGAGACAATAACAAATTTGAAAAGTTAAACATCATTTTTCACGCATTAGCAAATATAATATCTACTAAAGACAATCTTCATTTTAGCAAAACATTCTTTTCTTCAACCCTGTCATGACAACACACTCCATGTGACCTGCAGCCATAAAACATTCCTAATTATATAAATTTGGCTAACCATATTGTTATCACTCATTTGTTAAAGCTCTATACACAATGTGAAGCAATTACCAGATATCACTTTATATGTTTGTAGACATATGGTCAGACAATTCCCTGCATTAAGAAATGCTAGACATTCGGTCAGGCATGGATATGTTCATGCACTAATATGTGTCAGCAGTTAGCACCATACAATTAAGCAAACTCTTTATTGAGAAGAAAATCTATACCAAAAATAAAAGCTATATATATTTATTTATTTATTTATTTATTGAGACTTATTGTTATAGGTGTTAAAATTTCACCCTTTCTTTTAGGAGAAAATTACCTTTTTTTTCTTTCTTATTTCTATTTCATGGCAGCTAACTAATATGTTTCAAACTGACGTATTTCAAACATTGTTTACACAGCCAAACATGGGGAAGGACTATGAAGAAGCTATTTAGGTACTCCACAGACTGCTGAGGTAAACTGACACATTGGCACAATTCAAAAAAAATATATATATGATACAATGAGCCTTGGGCAGTTCCAAAATCTTCTGCAACCAAAAAGATAATAGCAGAGTGTCTATTATAATTGTGTTATAATCATCTGCAGAGTGACATTTCACTAAGTCATCAGTACAACCCTTCTGGTTCTTCTGATTTCTGTTGGATTTTTCCTTTCTTTTATTTTTATTATTAATTCTTAAGGCATTTTCTTGATCCCAATGAGCCATTAGAAAAGGTAAAGCAATGCTAATTTGTATAATAGAATAAATAAATTGCAAAAAGCTGCATTAGCTTAACATTCTAGTTTATAGTTTTATTTGTATAGTTATTCCAACATGTTTCAGATAATATTTACACTTCATCATGCTTACCAAACTTCTTTTAGATAACAAAATAAGGAGAAACACACACACACACACACACACACAATTGTAACAAATCATTTCAAAACGGGCAATTGAGCAATTGAGCTAATGTTTGTAGAATGCTTGTTTTCCTATCTATCTCTGTCATCCCTTAGTACCTCCTACAAGGGAATGTTCTTCTCTAGTGCATCATTAACAAACAGAAGTTTAAGGGAGCATTTGTCTACAAAGATGTAGACAATATTATACTTTATCTTTACTCTGTTCTGTAGCTTCATCTATATTATTTATTGCAGATTTAGTGCTTTCAAATAAACACGTCTTTTAAGACATTGAAAATCAAGTTATTGGATGGACTGAGTGCAAATTTGAACTCTTTCTTGAAGTGGTAGGCTATATTTGAAATCTTAAGACAACTTGTAAATCAATATTAGTGGGCTCACTGCTAACNCCGGCTACAAATTCAAGAATCCTAAACGTGCCAATGCTGTCACCACTGATTTGGTTACTGATTCTGCTGCTGCACCAGGGACCAATGCTGCCAATGCTAATTCCACTAATGCTGTGCAATTTGGTTTCACTGCTGATCAATACCGCAGTCTTTTAGCACTAATTCAGAAACCTGGATCTCAGGCCTCTTCAGTCCATGTCAACATGGCCAACAATGATTCAGGTAGTGCATTACATATCCCTTGGATCCTTGACTCAGGAGCAACTGATCATATATGCTGCTCTATGGAATTTTTCAGTTCATATAGAACCCTCATTCCTCCCATAACTATTTCTCTTCCTAATGGTCAATCCCTAGTTTCTCATATCTCTGGCACTATCATTTTTAATAACAGGATATGTCTCACCAATGTCCTGTATATTCCCAATTTTGCCTTCAATTTGATAGCAATCACAAAACTATGCCTTGATAATGATTGCATACTTAGAGTGTGTTTTGACTCTTGTGCAATCCAGGATAACCACAGTTCAGAGGAGATTGGACTTGCTAATGTGGAGAATGGCTTGTACATTTTGAAAGAACCTGTCCTATGTACATCATCTCCTGTAGTTTCTCATTCTTTGAATTTTGTACATCAAAATGCCTTTGATTTGTGGCATTTTCGCCTTGGCCATGTACCTAAAGACAAGTTAAAAATAATACATAGCCAATTCAGTTTTATTCCTGCTACTATTCATAGTTCAGCTGCTGTCTGTGATATTTGCCATTTAGCTAGGCAGAAGGCTTTGCCATATGCCCTTAGTTCTTCTCATAGTTCTGGCATATTTGATTTGGTTCATGTTGATATTTTTGGTCCATTACCAGTACCTTCTATGCAGGGCCATAAGTATTTCCTTACTATAGTAGATGATTATAGTAGGCATGTGTGGCTCTATTTGATGAAAACAAAATCAGAGGCTGCTGTTGCATTGAAAGCATTTGTATCAATGGCTGAATCTTAATTTGGCACAATCGTTAAGAAGATCAGAAGTGACAATGGGCCTGAATTTGCCCTGAAGGGATTTTTCTCTAACAAGGGGATCATACATCAGCTGTCCTGTGTGGAGACCCCTCAACAAAATGCTATTGTTGAGAGAAAACACCACCACCTCTTAAATGTCAGCAGGACATTGCTGTTTCAATCCAATCTTCCACCTCCTTTCTGGTCATTTGCTGTGCAACATGCTGCCTTTCTGATTAACAGGATTCCATCCAAGGCCCTTCAAAACAGGTCTCCTCATCTCTTGTTACTTAACAAACCACCTGACCTTACCTTCTTAAAGGTCTTTGGCTGCCTTGCTTTTGCAAATACTCTTCACAGAAACAGAACTAAATTAGATTCTATAGCAAGGAAATGCATTTTCCTTGGATATAGACCTGGTGTTAAAGGTTTCATCCTCTATGACACATCTAGCAGGGAAATCCTCATGAGCAGGAATGTCCATTTCTATGAATCATTCTTTCCATGCACTGCAGAATCAGACCAACCCACAACCTTTGTTTTCCCTGACCTTTCCAAGTCCACCAATTTATCAGATGACCTTTCAGTGCCTGTTTTTGCTCCTGTGCCATTAGAAACTGTTGCAGACACACAACAACCTGCTTCACAAATTCATCCCCCAAGGCAGTCTTCTAGAGTCAAATCCACACCACATTACCTGCAAGATTACCATTGCAACTTATTGCAGGCTGCAGCTCCTCCTGTCCATGCCACAACACCAGCCTTCCCCTTACACTCAGTTGTGGATTATGACAAATTCTCCCCAGCTCATAAAAGGTTCATACTCACTCTTTCTGCCATCTCTGAACCAACCTCATATGCTCAAGCTGTCAAGCATGAATGTTGGAGGGAGGCTATGGCTGCTGAAATTGCAGCTTTAGAATTGAACAATACATGGCGCCTTGTTGATCTCCCTCCCGGGAAATAACCCATAGGTTGCAAATGGGTTTACAAAGTCAAGTTAAAGGCTGATGGGAGTATAGAAAGGTACAAGGCCCGTTTGGTTGCCAAAGGGTATAATCAGACTCATGGTGTAGATTACATGGATACATTTCGCCCCGTGGCAATAATGTCCACTGTTAGGCTGTTATTGGCTCTCACATCCATTATGAAGTGGCACTTACACCAACTTGATGTCAACAATGCTTTCTTACATGGTGATCTCCATGAGGAAGTCTGCATGAAACTCCCTCAAGGATTTCCTGCTTCTGGCCCTAACCAAGCCTGCCTCTTACAAAAGTCTCTATATGGCCTCAAGCAGGCTAGTCGGCAATGGTTCTCCAAACTTTCAACTGCCCTTGTCTCATGTGGCTACATTCAGTCCTCCTCTGATCATTCTTTGTTCATTAAGGCCACTTCTACATCATTTACAACACTACTAGTGTATGTTGATGACATACTCCTTGCTAGCAGTTGCTTACAATCTATTATAGATATGAAACACTTCCTCAATGAGGCCTTCAAAATCAAAGACCTTGGTGAAGCAAAGTACTTTCTTGGGCTGGAAATTGCACGAAATGAATCAGGGATATCACTATCTCAAAGGAAGTATGCCTTAGAGATCCTCCAGGATGCTTCCCTCATAGCTTGCAAACCAATTGCTACTCCCATGGACAATTCTGCCAGGCTATCAAAAGACATAGGGGACACCATTGCCGATCCTTCTGCATATCGTTGCCTCATTGGCCGCCTTACCTTACTACTACCAGACTTGATCTTGCTTACTCTGTCAACCAATTGGCACAATTCATGTCTGTTCCCTCTTCTTTTCATCACCAGGCAGCAATTAGAATTCTGAAATATCTTAAGGCAGAACCAGGTCTAGGACTCTCCTTCCCTAGCAACTCTCCACTGCAGCTCCATGCTTACACAGACGCGGACTGGGCTGGCTGCCCTGATACAAGACGTTCTACATCAGGCTTTTGTATTTTTCTAGGCCACTCCCTCATCAGTTGGAAGTCAAAGAAACAACATGTCTTATCCCGTTCCTCATGTGAAGCTGAGTACAGGTCCAATGCTGTCACAGCCTGCGAAATTCAGTGGCTTGTTTACCTTCTCACTGATTTGGGTATGCAACCTACCACTGCAACCACTGTGTTTTGTGATAACCAATCAGCTCTCCAACTAGCTCACAACCTAACATTTCATGAATGCACGAAGCATGTCGAAATTGACTTCCATTTTGTTCGGGAGAAGCTCCAATCTAGGCTCATCCACTTACTACCTATTTCAACCAAGCTGCAACTAGCTGATATCTTCACTAAACCTCTCGGTCCAGCATCATTTAAAGCTATTGTTTCCAATCTTGGCCTTCATAATTTGTTAAACCAGGCCATGATTGTGGGGGGGTGTTAGAGAATGAGATAGATGATGTCTATTCATAGTTAGTTATGGCAGTTATAGTAGGTGGTTAAGTTAGTTTATTATGTAGCTTGCACCCTAAGCTTCCAAGCTGCTGTATATATGCAGGCTGCACATTTGTATTCTTCAACTTAATGAATCACTTGAGTCTCACTCAAGATTCCACAACTCTCAATTTCTCCATCTATCATATTTATTTATTTATTTATTGAGACTTATAGTTATAGGTGTTAAAATTCCACCCTTTCTTTTAGGAGAAAATTACCATTTTTTTTTTCTTTCTTATTTCTATTTCATGGCAGCTAACTAGTAAGTTTCAAACTGACGTATTTCAAACATTGTTTACACAGCCAAACATGGGGAAGGACTATGAAGAAGCTATTTAGGTACTCCAGAAACTGCTGAGGGAAACTGACACATTGACACAATTCAAAAAATATATATATGATACAATGAGCCTTGGGCAGTTCCAAAATCTTCTGCAACCAAAAAGATAATAGCAGAGTGTCTATTATAATTGTGTTATAATCATCTGCAGAGTGACATTTCACTACGTCATCACTACAACCCTTCTGGTCCTTCTGATTTCTGTTGGATTTTTCCTTTCTTTTATTTTTATTATTAATTCTTAAGGCATTTTCTTGATCCCAATGAGCCATTAGAAAAGGTAAAGCAATGCTAATTTGTATAATAGAATAAATAAATTGCAAAAATGCTGCAGTAGCTTAACATTCTAGTTTATAGTTTTATTTGTATAGTTATTCCAACATGTTTCAGATAATATTTACACTTCATCATGCTTACCAAACTTCTTTTAGATAACAAAATAAGAAGGAGAAAAAAACACACACACACACACACACACACACAATTGTAACAAATCATTTTAAAACGGGCAACTGACCAATTGAGCTAAGGTTTGTAGAATGCTTGTTTTCCTATCTATCTCTGTCATCCCTTAGTACCTCCTACAAGGGAATGTTCTTCTCTAGTGCATCATTAACAAACAGAAGTTTAAGGGAGCATTTGTCTACAAAGATGTAGCCAATATTATACTTTATCTTTACTCTGTTCTGTAGCTTCATCTATATTATTTATTGCGGATTTAGTGCTTTCAAATAAACACGTCTTTTAAGACCTTGAAAATCAAGTTATTGGATGGACTGAGTGCAAATTTGAACTCTTTCTTGATGTGGTAGGCTATATTTGAAATCTTAAGACAACTTGTAAATCAATATTAGTGGGCTCACTGTTAACTACTGCTAAATGCTAATTAATTGATAAACATATGAAGGAATGTTTTGCTACTTACTTCGCACTCTATTAGAAGCCACTAAGAGTGGTTCCTTCCATACTTGTAGGTGCAACGCTAGTTGTGTCTGGCGAAGGATGACATTTTTCAAAGGATGCTACAATCTTGAAGAAGGTGCATTCGATCTGTTAGGCTACGGCTTGAGAAACATCTCCGAGAGGTTTAACACCTTATCTTATTTGAACAACTGTAATGCTATATTATTGATTCAGTTTTTCCTTTCTTTTCTAGAAGCCACATTAGAATATGTTGTGAGCTGGGGACTTGTGATTTCATGATACACATAGGAGGGAGAATTAGTTGTGGAATAGGCAGTTATAACCGCCTGATGGACAGTTAAGGGCTGAGCTTGGCTATATAAGCTGGGTTTTGTAACAGAATTCATTAGGCTTGTTGATAATAAAGTTCTCCATTCCCCTGCTCTCTCATCTTCTCTATGCTTTCTCTCTATTCCTTCCCTCATCCTCTCTTCTCTCTTAACATTGGTATCCAAAGCTAGCGATCCATGGCCGAATCCACACGCTTGCAAACCGCGATGCGCGAAACGGAGGAATGCATCATGGTCGCAATCGATCCGCGATTGTGTGCGCTAGAGCAGAACTGCGAGATGCAGTTCAATAGCATTCACGAGGCGCTGTGAGGACTAGGGTTGCAGTTGGCAGACCTCGGAGCAGCGCGACGGCAACGCGGCGGTGGCGAGGGAGACTATCGCACGCGCGGCGGCGGCGAAGGGGAATATCGCGTTCCGACGTGGCTGACGCGGCTAGAATTTCCAAGATTCTGCCACGATGACGTTGGCCTCTGGATCGCGCAGTGTGAGCGCTTCTTTGCTCTTGACGCAACACCAGAAGAGGAAAATATCGTCGTCGCTAGCATCGCGCTCGGCGAGGGATCCTTTCGTTGGTTCCAGACGCTAGAACAGGGGCGTGGCGGCCACGCCACGTGGCGTGAGTTTGCAGAGGCGATACAGGTCCGATTTGGGGCCGAATTTGACTCTCCGATGGAGGAACTCAAACGACTGGTGCAGACAAGGAGTCTTGAAGAGTACCAGGAGAAATTTGACAAACTAGTGTGCCGTACGGATCTGACGGAGGCACAGAAGTTGCAATGCTTCCTCGGTGGATTGAACGCGGAGCTTAGCAACGGCGTCAAGCTCTTCGCGCCGAGATCCTTGCTGGAAGCCACGCGAATCGCCAGGCTGCAGGAGAGGAGCTTCACCTTGCTCCAGTGGCTAAGAGGTAACAATTTTCGAAGCTCGATCGAAGGATGGACCAAGAGGAAAAACCTCTAACCCGCTGCGGAGAAGAGGTTCGATAAGCTCGATAGGAAGCCTGTGGAGGAAGATCAGAAGAGCATACTTGGCAAGCTGAATTACACGTTCCAACGAAAGCTGTCCCCCAAGGAGATTGATGAGCATAGAGCTAAGAACCTATGCTTCTTCTGCCATGAGAAATTTGGCCCTAGTCATGACTGTCCCCAGCGAAAGAAGCTCCAGGTCTTCCTAATAGAGGTAGGAGATGAGGAGGACCAGTGTGCGGATAGACACAGTAGTTGCAATGAGGTGACGGAGGGGGAGACCGAGGCGAGCCCACTGTCTCGTTGAATGCCATTCATGGCGATTCGGTGTATTCCATTATGAGGCTAAGGGGGTGGCTTGGCAGGAAACAAGTATTCGTGCTAATTGACACAGGAAGCACACACAATTTTATTAACCAAGATCTGTGCAAAGGGGGAAGCGCGCAACTGCAACCAATGGCACCAGCGAGGATTACGGTGGCCAATGGAGGCAAAATCCAAGGGGCAGGTTGCTGTGACAACATCAAGTAGAAAATGCAAGGGTATGAGTTTACTACCTCTGCCATAGCTATTCCATTAAGTAGTTGTGACTTGATTCTAGGGATGCAGTGACTCAGACAATGGGGCACCATATCGTGGGACTTTACTAACTTGGTGATGGAGTTTTATGTGGGCACCGTGAAGGTCCGCTTAAGTGCTGAGAAAGGACCGCCTAATCGGGTGGTTGATGCCACCAAACTCAATCAAATCCTGGTTGAAGAGAGATTCTACTATATGTTGCAGCTGTTGCCCTGCAAGGATAATAAGGTGTGCTGCTGTGTCGTGGCTGAAGAAGAGAGTAACAGCCAGATCGAGAAGCAGAAGACTGCCCTATTAGAAGAGTTTAGCGATGTGTTTGCCGAACCCAAACAGTTACCACCGTTTCGGGGGCTCCACGACCATCGGATAGTGCTGAAAGAGGGCTCCAACCCTGCGGCCGCGAGACCCTACAGGTACCCGTCCGCTCAGAAAGACATCATCGACAGCATGGTTCAGGAGCTGCTGGCATCCGGGGTAATCCAACCCAGCTCGTCACCCTTTGTTGCACCTGTGGTGTTGGTCAAGAAGAAGGATGGGAGTTGGAGAATGTGTGTGGACTATCGCCGGCTAAATGACATGACAATCAAGGCCAAATTCCCCATTCTGTTAGTGGAGGACTTACTAGACGAATTGGGGGGGCTACAGTTTTTTCTAAGCTGGACCTACGCGCGGGGTATCATCAAATCTGCATGCGGCTCAAGGATGTGGAAAAGACAGCATTCCAAACCCACGGGGGCCAGTTCGAATACGTGGTGATGCCGTTCGGGCTGTCTAACGCACCCGCTACTTTCCAAGGTGCTATGAACTCTATCTTTGCCCCCCTTGCTTTGGAAGTGCGTCCTTATATTCTTTGATGATATTTTGGTTTATAGCTCTTGTCTTGTGGAGCATGTACAACACCTGCGCGCTGTGTTCTCTATTTTGCGGACTAACCAATTTTTTGCTAAGGAAAGCAAGTGTGTTTTTTTTACTTCAAAAATTGAGTATCTGGGCCATTTTATCTCGGCTGAAGGGGTGACCATGGACCCGGCCAAGGTTGCAGCGGTGGAGCGATGGCCGGAGCCCCACAATGTAAAGCAACTGCGGGGGTTCTTGGGCTTGACAGGATACTATCGCCGATTCATCTGCAATTATAGTATCATTGCCTCTCCTCTCATGGATTTGCTCAAGAAGGAAGCCTTTGGGTGGAATGACGAGGCGGCTGCTGCGTTCTTGAGGTTAAAGCAGGCGTTGACGTCAGCTCCTGTGCTAGCCATACCGGACTTGCAGAAGCCATTCGTCGTGGAGACAGATGCATCTAGCACTGGAATCGGGGCTGTGTTGATGCAGGATAACCACCCCACGACTTTCATCAGTAAGGTGCTGTCTCCCAGGAACCGCTTACTCTCCGTTTATGACCGTGAGTTGCTGGCGTTGGTCCACGCGGTTTCGAAGTGGCATCAGTACCTCGCAATTCAGCCGTTTACTATCCGGACTGACCAACAGAGCCTGAAGTTTCTGCTGGAGCAGCGGCTGTCCATACCAGCTCAGTACCGGTGGGTTACCAAACTTATGGGGCTCTCGTATGTGATACAGGACAAGAAAGGGCCCGAGAACGTGGCTGCCGATGCCCTCTCCAGAGCTTCCCACGGCGAATTGCTGCACATGGCAGTCTCGAGCATCTCTTCGGAGCTATGGGAGCGCATTGGGGTGGCCTATACCGGGGATGAGCAGCTACAACAGACGAAAACTGATTCGTTGGCTGATCCTGCCGTGCACCCTCCCTGCAGGTTGGTGGACAATTTTCTCTTCAAGGGGCATCGGCTGGTGATTCCAAATGATAAGGAGGTGAAAGACCTCATTCTCCAGTGGTTGCACAACTCTCACCAAGGGGGACAGCAAGTATGAAACGGTGGCCAGCCCAGGACTGTTGCAACCGCTATCGATTCCAGAGGGGGTGTGGCACAGTATCTCCATGGATTTCATCGAAAAACTTCCTAAGTCTACTGGGAAGGACACGATATAGGTCATCGTGGACCGCCTAAGCAAGTACGCCCACTTTGTGGCATTGGCACACCCCTTTACTGCGTCCCATTTGGCTGACGAATTCATCCGCAACATCTACAAGTTGCACGGGGCTCCTGCACATGTGGTCAGCGACAGGGACCCCCTCTTTACGAGCAAGTTTTGGACAACATTTGTGCAGCAGCTAGGGGTCACCCAGAGCCTCACCACCGCCTACCACCCCTAGTCGGATGGCCAAACTGAGGTATTGAACCGCTGCTTGGAACAATATCTGCGAGCCATGGCTTGGCATAGCCCCAGTGACTGGTTTAAATGGTTTCCCCTCGCGGAATGGTGATACAATACCACTTTCCACTCCGCAATCCAAACTACTCCGCACGAAGTGATGTATGGTCAGCCACCGTCGTTACATCTCCCTTATTTTCCGCGGAGCACAGCTGTGGAGGCAGTGGATCGCAGCTTCGTTGCTCGAGAGTCCATGCTGAAGGTGCTAAAAGGGAATTTACTGAAAGCCCAGGCCCATATGAAGAGATTGGCGGGCAAGGGCAGGACGGATCGCGTGTTCCAGGAGGGTGAGTGGGTGCTCCTGAAATTGCAACCTTATCGGCAGCACTCTGCACAGCACCGTGACTCTGAAAAGTTTTCTCCGCGCTACTTTGGGCCGTACCAAGTCCTTCACCGTGTCGGCACCGTCGCTTACACACTTCGCCTCCTCGCCGAGTCCAAAATTCATCCCACCTTCCATGTCTCTTTGCTGAAACCGTGCCATGATCCATCCATTCAGTTGCAGGCCCTGCCTCAGGAGTGGGGTCACCTGGAGCTGCCTAAGGAACCCCTGCGAATTTTGCAACGCCGCATGGTGCAGTGACGCCATCACGCTGTCACGGAAGTCTTGGTGCAGTGGCGTGGGGAGCTGGAAGAGGAGGCCACCTGGGAAACCTTGTATGAGCTGAAGAAGATGTATCCTGCTTTTGATTGTACAGCGATTCCTTGAGGACAAGGAATTTCTTAAGGGGGGATTTGATACACATAGGAGGGAGAATTAGTTGTGGAATAGGCAGTTATAACCGCCTGATGGGCAGTTAGGGGCTAAGCTTGGCTATATAAGCTGGGTTTTGTAACAGAATTCATTAGACTTGTTGATAATAAAGTTCTCCATTCCCCTGCTCTCTCATCTTCTCTGTGCTTTCTCTCTATTCCTTCCCTCATCCTCTCTTCTCTCTTAACATTTCATTTGAATGACTCTTTGCAATTGTCAAGATGTGAGACTCTCATTTTGAATAATCAGTTAAGACTTGCTGAATATGAGTGACAAGAGGGGAATTGTACCCTAGATGTTATTAGAAAACAATAGGGAGTCAACATTCAGCCAATTGATGATGAAACATGTATTTATTATTTTAAAGAATATAGTGAATAAAGCATCATCACATTCCATTCAAAGTCATATTCAATTCCTTTGGTTGTGTTTGATTATTTGGAGAAGGATAAATCTTTGTGCAGAATAAGAACAATTAGAGATATCTAAGACTTGTTTCATCTCCGTTGTCCCTTACTTGCAGGGCTTAGGCTTTGAGCTTTTACAAGTTTCTCAACAATTCTTTTTTCTTTTCCCTTGTTTTCTCACGCTACGCAGTTGGAGGTATAACTTTGAGTGCTTTTATTGTTATTATTCAAAAGCAATTTTGCTTTATATGATGGTGAGAGCATGTTCACTTATCGTTACTTCTGTAATACCTGCTGAGATACAATTGAATTATCAATAGTTGTTAATACTTCTAGTGTGGAATAGCAATATAGTATGCCAAGTTTCAATAATTTTTTCTAAACCTTACTTTTTTTCCTCCTCATTTCATTAACTTCTATTTTGTAGGAAAACTTGATCATTATTAAAATTTACATTTGGATTTAATTGTATAGGTCGATGTGCTTGTCTCATTGTAGAATAAATTGTAATTCCTTATGTAGCAGCTATTTGCTTAGTGGTGTATAGCCTTTAATTGCATTGTAGAGTAGTATAGAGTGATTGGAGAAATACTTCTCTGGCTTCTAATGGAATTTATTCTTCAGGTAATGTTTCCATATACTCTACTTGGAACTAGTGAAAATTGGACTCATTATTAGTGTTATTGAGTACTTGAAATATGAAGCAGGTTAGTTATTTCTTTTGTAATGGTTTGTTGCTAAATGATGCATTAAGAAATAGCTGCTTGCTGATTTACATTTGAATGGTTTGAGCTAGCTGAACTTCAACATAATTTTTAGGAATATATGCGGTGGAAGAATTGTGCAAGGCTACTGCATTGATGTCTTCGAAGTAACCTTAAACTTGTTGCCTTATCCTGTCCCGCGAAAATATATATTATATGGAAATGGTGAAAGGGAGCCTAGCTACAATGCACTTGTGGATATGGTTGCACAAAATGTGAGTTTCTGAATCTTATATCAGCATTTGATAATGTATGGTACCCAGGATTAAGAGTAGCAGCAATGTGAATAGACTTATAATAGAATATTTGATTTACATAGCCGGATCAAGGACATTTAGAACCCTGCTATGTAGTTCAAATTGTGGTAGCTATGTTAATCTGGTCCTTTCTTTTTGTTCAGAACTTTGATGCAGCTGTTGGAGATGTTACAATTGTCACAAACAGGACAAGGTATGTGGATTTTACTCAACCGATCATGGAATCAGGGCTTGTTGTTGTTGTTCCTGTCAAGGAGGAGAAGTCAAGCCCTTGGTCTTTCCTTAAGCCATTCACCGCTCAGATGTGGTGCGTCACTGGCGCTTTCTTTATTTTTGTTGGATTCGTTGTATGGATTCTTGAGCACAGACTAAACCATGAGTTCCGTGGTCCACCAAAGAAGCAACTCATAACAGTCTGTTGGTTAGTATGTTCTTCTGACTATCTGAAATCCTTTCTAACGTGAAAAATGGCGGCCCCCTCTGTGTCAATTGCGTCGCTTCCATTGTTTATTATAGCATAGCATAGCATANCATCCAAATCATCAACAGTAAACCTCCACTCATTTTTTCTCCAAATCATACAATGTTGTTCTCAGTAAACAAACCCAACACACACCCAAATTTTCAAGAAACCCCCATTCATTTTCCCAAATCCTACATTTTTGTTTGCACTAAACAAACGATATTTTCTATTTTAACAAACTCAATCCTTAAAATAATACTTTTTTTAAAGTACCAAAAACAAATCCTCTTACCTGGGCACCTTTTGGAGTTGTTCTTCCACCGACATTGTCTTACATGCGCGGTCTTCAGAGCCAAAGTCGAAGCCGTTGCTCTTTCTCGTCTGTCGTGGTTCCATCGTGAGTAAGAGGAGAATGGGTTTTTGTTTGGTTTAAATTGGGGAAGAGAGGCGAGAGATAGAGAAGTGTGCGTGCATGTGTCACACAGTTTCTTTTAATTGATGGGTGAGAGTGAGCGATTGAATAAGTAATGAGAGCAGATTATGCGTGAGTGTGAAGCCAATCCGTATAAATGTTCCTGTTAATTGTACGGTGGCAACAATTTTGTTGTACCTAGCACTGCTCAACCAAATAACATAACCCAAAAGTAAAGACCAAAATTTGGAAGCGACAGATCACAGCACGTACTCATACTCAGGCATGGCATAGCCCATACCCTTTATGTATTTGAGACAAAAGACACACACACATGCCACCTACTGCTTACCAAGACAAAACTAAAAAACTTCATCCTCTGAACTCCGAAGCCTCTTTGTATTGTACCAAGTTGAACCCACTTTCAAACCTGTGCAAAATAAAGCAGCATAGACCATACCATATTAACCTTAGAACTATATCCTACACTGGTAATAAATTCTAACTCATTATTCATAGCCTCCTTCCTCCACAGTGAGAAAATGCAACCGTCTCATTATCAATATAGTTCCAGGAAACAAGATGATTATTCAGAGTTCAATTTGACAGAACGGGCAGTGAGAGCTCGAATCAGTAGAGAGAACACCAAGTTAAGAAGGCACTCATCATCATCATACATTAGAAGCTTCGGAGAAGACACAAGGTCTTTTAGATCAAACATAACCATTTCTAGTACTACTGCTTCACCAGGGTACCCATTTAAAGGTATATTATTATTGCTTTTTTTACACTTCATCGATTCAAGGAGTTACTAATTTTTCTTAACTCCCACTTTCACCTAATGTTATTGCAGATGAAATAGACCCTTCAACCTATTCTTTCACCACTGCTCTTAAAGGTACCAGAGAACAAACTTAAGATTGATAATTGGCACAATGAGTTACTAACGATTTGTTTGGTTTATGTTTTTTATTTTCTGTTTCTATTTTCTATTTTTTCTATCTGTTTTCTATTTTCTATTTTCATTTTTGAGAGTTTTGTGAAGAAAATAGCAAAAAGTAGGAACATGATTTTTTTTGGTTTTGTTTCCATTGTTTACTTCACAGTACATTGAAAAACTGGAAACAAACTAAAAGCAAGAATAACACAAAACCAAAGAAAAATAGTGAAAAGAATACTGAAAATTAGGAGATAGGAAATAACAATAAAGATTAAAATAGAAACCAAACAGAATCTTTTTTTTTTTTTTCCCAATGAAATTGCATGGTGTGTCCACTGCAGGATTGCAAGCAAGGTCTGTCCACAAGAGCTGGGAATGCTCATCCCCAGATGGGTTTGCTTTGAATCCAAAGTGGAATGAAGCAGAGAAGTACATATGCAACCCACTTTCAGGGGAGGTACCAATGGAGTGTTTGTCTTCCAAGACTCTTAGAGGAAGGTCGTTTAGAAACTCCGCAGCAAACAGAACCACCATGTCTTCAAGACATATTCGGACAAAGCCTCTTCCTTACAGTTACACACAAGAGGATGTGGCTCTTCAATTTCACATCCCAGGTTCACATTCTCTTCATTTGCAATGTTGTTATGCATTTTTCTGCTCTTACTTGGAAGAGGGAGTTCCAAGTGGCCTCACAATTCTACCTACTTGGCCTCTGCTATGTGTTGTGTGCAGAAAACGGAAAGGAGGGAATGACAAGAGATGCAGGCACTCAAAGTGCACTTCCTTGTCCTATTATTAGTTCATGCAGTCCCAGCACTGGTTTAAGTTCATCATCGTCCATATCTGAAGACTCAACTGATTCAAATGCCATCACGAAATCTGAGGTGTGTGCCAGATTTTCCTCTCTCTTTTATTTTCCAAATGAATCGCCTGCCCGGTGTCCAGAGCTTAGCCTGAGTAATCCAGGTCGACTCGTGTCGCTCACCTGGTTATGACGGGTGAGTCTCGCAGCGGTGATAACTGCGTACACAAGGTCTCGAACTAGTTTCGAGACTTCGAGACCTTGCTTGGATTGTTTGGATGCACTTTGTCAACTCTTATAATTGATTTTGATACACTGGAATCGATTTTGCCCATTACATCTTGTTTGGTTTTTCATTTGAATGTATCTTCGAAATTGATTCATGACTCAATTAATTTCGGATGGGAAATGTTTGTTTTTTTTTTTTTTGGGTGAAAAATGATTCAGTATATTTCAATTTGTAATTATAGACCTAAAATTGATTTTTATTACTATAAAAGAAAATTATAATTTTGTCAAACTTACTTTCAACCGAAACTATTATTCGTAAAACACTTTAAAACAGTTTTCACTAAAATTAATTTCATAAAGAATCAATCTTTGAAACGCAAAATCAATCCATGTTCGGTTAGGATCTAATATATTTCAATTAAGGAGAAATTCTTACATCTTTGATGAAGAAATATTTTATCTTCATCAATCATACATTTCAGCCCTTCATTCCTCTCCCACTTATGTTTTCTCTCTTTTCTTTGCTTGATTTTAACAACACAAGTCTAGTGTGTAATGTCTTATAAGATTCAATACTATTAATTAATATTATAAAATTGGTTTTTGTCACATGTTTGACGTAATATAAAATAGTATATAATCTTATACGGTTTTATCCAATTTTATCCGATAATTGTCGCATTAACTTATCATGTCTCCTGAAACCTGATTAGACATGACAGTATTAATATTTTTTGCTCAATCTAAAATTATTCTTTTTTATCTCCTCCTTCCCTTTACATCATTGTGTAATCGTCAATCATCATCATTGCATTCTCTTTTTGTCTCTCTTTCTCTCTCTCATGGGTAATTTTTTTTGTCTCTTCTTCAAATCTAATACCTTTTGCAAATATCAATTAAAAAACAACTCACAAATGTCATGTTCATTTCCTTTTTCAATTATCAATTTGACTTAGAAATTAAAAAACAAACCATTTTTGGAGAAATTTTTTTTTTCTTGAATGCAAAATTTGAGAACTTTGCTTTGGATGATCATTTGTTTTTTACGAGTTCACATTTTTCGTGTGATTAAATTTTGTTTGTCATGCATGTAACCTATATCTGACCATTGCTAAAGTGATAATTGTGTCTTATTTGTCAATTTTTGTTCTTAATTACTAGAATATTTTTTTTATGCATTGTGACAAAGGTAAATCATTATTATATATTGGGAGGTAGAAAAAATAATGATTGTTAGCCTTCTTAACAAAAAAGAAAGAGAGAAATGTTTTTGACATAGGCGTTGAACATACAATAAACCCTTTTTGATTGAAAAATTTGTGTAGTTTTATAATAATTTGTCTTAGAAGTGTAGAATATCATTTTAGGTTTATCTGATTTTTTCCCAAATAATCAAGAGAGATTATGCTTCAAAAAGATGTTTTTAAATTTTTTGTTTCTGTATTAATTATAAATTGATACTACCAAGATTGAATATGATAAAATCATATAATTATATGTGGTACACCAAACAAATGATAGTATATAAATTTATACAACATATTTTTTATACTATATTATCAAGTCTTATACTATCATGTCTAATACTATTAGGTTTTATTATATACGATGTACCAAACATGGCCTAAATGCTTTAGGGTGTAAGAAATGCTTCTTCATGAAGGATGAAAGAATGACACTCTGATTAACACCATAAACTTAATTTTTATAACAGACGAAATTAGTTTTGAGTAAGATGAAATATTAATATTTTTATGGATTAAATAAGTTTTTGTCTTCTAATAAATTATGAATTTTGATTTTGCACCTTATTAAAAAAATTATTTGAGTGCTTGATTTTTTTTTATTCCTTGATATTAAGTTGGACGGTAAAAAAAAACACGAAAAGTAGGTGGGCTGCATAATAATTTGGTCAAACCTAACCATTGTCAAACCGATCAAACTAGTTTGAACCATGGACTAGTTTGACCACAATTTAAACTGAGTTTAACCATGTTTGACCACAATTAGTTTGACCATATTTGGACAAATTACAATGGACTCACCAATCTTCTGTGCGCCACATCATCTTTTAATGGTTTAACTCAATTTTAGAGACTAAAACCAAAAAGAAAAAAAAATTGAAGACTTAAAAAAGATTTAATAGGATGCAAAATCAAAATTCACAACTTATTAAGAGACAAAAATTGATTTAATCCTATTTTTAGTGCCTGTTTATAACCATTTAGTAACATAAAATTGAATTCAATTCCACTAGAAATTGGATTATTGTGTGAATTGAATTGAATTCTTGCGTTTAGAATGAACAATAAACTAAAGAATTGATTTAATTGTGATAATTGTGTTTAGAATTCATACTATTTTCGAAGATAAGAGAATCAAAATCTAGTAGTGATAATTGGATTATAACCTTGTGGGGGGCAGTACTAGATATATTGGTCCCTCTCTCTGCTTCATGTGCACATGGCACTTTAGTTTTGGTCCCTTCATACTTTCCCCCAAGTTGTGTGCTGTCTAAAACATACACTTGCACTACGTACCAAAAATAAACACAGTTTTCAGTGAAGAGTGTGTTTTGTTGCCAAGTTGATAAACAAGTCCAAAATTAACATTTTCAATCCACTCAGTTCTCTTTCTTGAATGATTGATTTGAACATAATTGTTCTATCCTCTTTCAATCTAGCTAGCTCTTCCACTTCCCTCATATCATCGAGCATTGTAGGGTCACTAAATGACAATGCCTGCTCACGGCCGTGCATAACCTTCAATAAGAACATACACAAAAGGCTGTATAGTTAAGAATGAGATTGAGTTATTTATATAGCATAAAATGTGTATAATGTTAGATAATTTCCTGCATTAGTGCAGTGATATATGGAATCATAGTGTAGTAACGCAAGGAAAAAAGTGTATCATAGATCAAAGTCAACTGAACTACAAAATTGGCCGATAAGTACTTTAACTAAGGACAATAGTGGATCTAGAAATTCAAGAAATTCAATTGAGGGGATAAAACTAAACATATAAAATTTAATTGCAGTGGTGCTAAATGGCTTGACAATTTTTAACTCGAAAATGGACGAAAGAACAAGCGGTAGTTATTTAAAGTTGAAAAAAAATAAAATAAAAAATAAAAATTAAAGGTAAATTAATGTCGATTAATGTTTAGTTTTTTATTTTTTTAATCATAGATGACAAGATTGATCAAACATATTATATCTCCTCCCGAAAAGTTGAACACAATTCCTTAATCATAGCGATATTTAAAAATGATATTTGAGATGCCCAATAAAGAGAATTTGACATTGATGTGTAATGCAAATGCATGTGCAGGTGCAAATGAAAGATAAGGAAACATGCGAGACAACAAAGGAGATAGAAAGAGCAAAGAATGAGTGTTGGAAGAAAGATGAGCAACATTGCAGGCAAGGTGGGTGCTTTTCTTGGATAAGGCAGAAAAGGCAGAGAGAGAATGAAAGACAAAGAAGGAACAATATATTTGTCACTCATTTCAAAGTTTGCTAAAGAAAGATGCTGGAAAATTAAGGAAAGGGCAGCCAAAGGGTATTCAGAAATGGGAGTTAAGCTCAGCTTCAAAGTTTGTTTTAACTTTTGACAAATATAATGAAGAAATTTATCTTTTCGAGACACTTATTTTATTCTTTTTTTGTTGGTTTCATAAGAGGCCCAAAGGCTCAAAAATTTGCAGCCAACCATTCAATTTTTGAATGATGCATTCATAGAAGAAAGGATCCAAGAAACCAAAAGATGATCTTCTTGTAGCCAGGGATCACACACTTCAGAATTGATGCCTCATTCAATTTATCTGCAATTGGGTTTGTTAAGAATAATTTATGTTAATGATTGTAAATGATTTGATTTGATTTAATTATAATCTTTTAAATATTTGATTTGATTGTAATTTGTCTTTTGGCCGTTGAGTTTTCAGCCTATAAATAGACCCTCCATTGTAATGAACAACACTCATAATACCGTTATTTCTTGTTCTCTGTATTTTCTCTGTAGCCTTTGTTGTGTCCTTTTACTAGTGTTAATCAATATGTTTAACATGGTATCAGAGCCATGGTTTTCACCTTGAATTCATATTCCCGTTTCCGCCTATTTTTTTCCCTTAACCGCCTCTGCATAGTCTTGATGTTGACTTAATCTGCCTCCGCGTAGTCTTAATTGTTGCCTATCGTTGTTGCCTTTGCTAGTTCTGCCTAGCTCTCGATGTTTCCTTTGTTGGTTTCGCCCAACTCCTGATGTTGCCTCCGTTGTTGCCTTTGCTGGTTCCGCCCAGCCACTGTTGCCTTCGCTAGTTCCGCCTAGCCTTAGTTGCCTCCGTTTTGTTGGTTCCACCCCACTCAGCCCTCTGTTGAACCATGACAAGCTTAAAGCTTGGGGAGCTTTAGCTTGAGGGAGGGTGTTAAGAATAATTTATGTTAATGATTTGATTTGATTGATTTGATTTAATTATAATCTTTTAAATATTTGATTGGTTGTAATTTGTCTTTTGGCCGTTGGGTTTTCAGCCTATAAATAGACTCACCCTCCATTGTAATGAACAACACTCATAATACCGTTATTTCTTGTTCTTTGTATTTTCTCTGTAGCCTTTGTTGTGTCCCTTTACTAGTGTTAATCAAGATGTTTAACAGTGTCGAAGGAGGTCCTCATGATGAGCTTTACTGCTTTCGCAGATTGCGTAGTGGAAGATCTTGTAGTTGATTTTGGTGAACCTTGGTGTGATTCCTTGTTGAAAGCTTTTTACCACTCTCGTCGTTTAATAATATATCCTTCTTTACAGCTTTCAGATCCTCAAGGGATCCAATTGCAGTATAGTCGGGTATAGTCGTATCCACAGGGAGTTGCAAAAATACCATTCTTGAGTTTGTTAATTAAACAATAAAGTGAAGGATTGATGATTTGATATTTAGATAAATAAATAAACAACATAAAAGATAAATGGGCAACAAATCAGAGGTAGATCCGGAAGCTTGTTGGGAATTGAATCCTATTATAGTTTCATGCATCCATTTACTCAATACAACAGATTTATCATTTCATTGATTCCTCGCCACCAGTTCTTAACTTGTTCATCGCTTTCGCGCATGAAAAGATCATCAGGTATCCTTTGTTATGCTGTCACTCTCGCGCACAAACTTAACAAAGTACACCAGCGTTATTCTAGATGTTAAAACGACTAATCCTTATTCCAGTTACAGCAACTAAGAATTAGATGAATTGATTTAGTTCCAACTTATGATGCCGCTTTCGCGTGCAATCAAGCAGTTTAGAATCATGCTTTAGGAAGCTAAGCTAAAACAAGCATTAAGAGTAAAATCATTCAAGCAAATCATAGAAACTGATAGATTCATATGCAAAAGTTATATGGATACAATCATACTACAATATCCATCAAAATCCTAAAAACAAGAGGATTAAAAATCCATCTTACAAGAGAATCTCAGAGGCAAGGTTATGGACGCTTACCATGACACGTTCTCATGCTGTCATGACAACGACCTCTGTGCTTCCTCGATCACTCCTGGCCCCTTCACCGGCCTCCTCTTTGTTGCTAAACTAACCTAAGCTTTGAAATACAAATGAAAATATAAAAGAATGAAGTTTCAATGGGAGAAGGGATTATTCAAAGTGAATGCCTCGGCCTCCTATTTATAGGCCAAAATCTGGGGTCACCGCTGAGCGGTAATGTTCCTCCGCTAAGTGGTGCAATGATGACACCGCTGATCGGATAGGTACTATCACTGAGCGGTTTAGTCAAAGTGGCTCCTATTGGTTGCTTTCCTGACAGATTCCTGGCGGCGACAACTAGCAGCGGCTGTAACAGCTGGCGTAATAAATGCGGCGACTGTCAAGTTGGCCTGGTGGGTACAATCGCTCAGCGGCTAGGGTTTACCGCTAAGCGGTGCTTCTTTGATGGCCGCTCTTTTGGTCAGTTGTGGCGGCTGCAAGCTGTCAGGCGGCTGCAGGCTTTTTGCAGGGGCGACGCCAGGCTGTGGCGGCTGCAAATGGCTCAGGTGGGTGCGACCGCTGAGCAGCCTGGGTACCTCGCTCAGCGGTTCTTGTCTTTTCTGTGCTGAGCGGCTTGTAGATACCGCTGAGCGGACTCTCACCTGATTATGTCTTTTGCCTATTTTGCCCTTTTGCTCCATTCTACTGGGATTATTCTTTAATTAATATGCTTGTATCCATGTTTAGAATATATTATAATTGCTACAAAATTGGGAAATTTAGTCAGATAATTCTTTAAAACATAAGCAAATAGGTACCATTTCATTAGGTGAAAATTGTATAAATTTGGCACTTATCATTCATCCGTGGATCACTTTGTAGTTGCTGATACCATGCAAGGTTCTACATGAAAACTTCACCAACATTGATCCCCACATAGCTAACAAATTAAATAAAGTCATCTATGGCCTTAAACAGGCACCTCGTGCTTGTTTAATACCATCATCCTTGATGGGAAAAACACCATTTTCCCACTTATGGAACTTGCCTATGAAGAATAAAAAATAAAATGGAACAATAACACAACACCAGAGTTAACTTGAAAATTTCAAAATCGAAGAAAAAACCATGACAATTGTCCAAAGACAACAAGAGAAAACACTATGTGAAAATTCTTACAACGCATGTAATTAAATCTCAACCACCACACGACCACAATACACCTACACTCTCCAAATTCCTCATTTTTGTATAATTTTAGTATAGTTCAAGAGAACGGATGCATATGGGTAAAATAATGCATTTCTTGTCAATTTTCCATACAGATAAGAGGCATGAATCAAAGAAATTAGAAGCAAGAAGAATTGAAGAACCAAGAGAGGCTTCAGGCTGCTGAGCGCCCTCTCAAGGCTGTTGAGCGCCCTCTCAAGGCTGTTGAGCGCCCTTTGTCCAAATGAGCTTGCTTAAGGGCGAAGTAACTTCACGATGAAGAAACCTAACAGCTAGGCAAAACCGCTCAGCGAGCCCTGTAAATCGTTGAGTGACATGGCCCTGAAATTCTTTATAAAAGGGGACCAAACTCGTTCAGAGATCCACCCACATACATACACACACGAGAGACTCTGAATTGAAGAATAGAGAAGGAGCCAAGAGTTGTCCAAGAAGCACGGGTGACACTCACCATGGCGACGTGAGAACGTGTCATGGTGAGCGTCCATCACCTTGCGCCTTTGATTTCTTCTTGTAAGATAAAAAGCTTCCATGGCTATGGATCTAATCCTCTTATTGTTGGGATTTGATGAATATTATGGTTTGATTGTATCCATCTTAACTCTTTTATATATGAAGCTATTGTATTTCATGATTTGCATGATTTGGTCTTACACTTAATGCTTGCTTTAGCCTGATCAATTATAACTTGATTTAAGATTTGATTTTGTGCGCGAGAGCGACATCATTGAGTCGGATCCAGATCGATTCATATAACACTCCTAATTACTAGACATAAAGTTAGGTTTGTTAGTCATTTTAACACCCGAAGCTATCTCGGTTTGCTTTGTTAATTAATTGTACAAGACATCGACAAAATAACAATGAGAACTGAATGATCTTCTCATGCTTGAAAAAGATGAGTAAAATAAAAACTGGTGACGAGGAATCAATGAATTGATAGTTCATATGCATTGAATTAATGGATATATGAAAATTGTAGTACAAGTTAATTCCCAGCAAGCTTTCTTATATGCTTTTCATTTGCTATTATTTTATCGCTTTATTTTATTTTTGTTGTTTTCAAATATAAAATCACAAACCAATCAACCATCTTGTTTAATTAACGAAACTCAAGAACGACTTTATATCACAACTCCCAGAGGACGAAAAACCTTCCACTGTACTGCAATTGAATCCCTTTGGGGATTTGAAAGCAAAACAGTCAATAGGAAAAACCAATAGAAAGAAAAAAACTTTCAACAAAAATGGCGTCGTTGCCGGGGAGTTGCGTCACTATAAATGCATCGCTTGAGTTTTGTTAATTTAAGCAAGTATGAATATTGTAAATAAGTTCTTAGTTTGTTTCTTATTATCCTGTTTCTAATCTTATTGGCTAGTGTGTATTACTCTTAGTTTATGCGAGGTAAAATTTCGGCTGATCAACTTCTGATCGATCCTGAAATTGAAGCCACAATCCGAAAAAACAATAGCAAAACTAGGAAAAAGAAATAGTTGGCCAAGCTGAGAAAGGAGCTAGAAGCAACTTCATCTTCTTCAGTTTCTTCATAAAGTCAACACCAAGGAACCATGGCTGACACTAGAGGTGAAAATGGTGTAGCTGGTCAGAATCGGGGTTTTATCAACTTTACCCGCAGGAATATAATCAGGATGAGTAGATCGACATGAGCACAGAGGCCACCTCATATGCAACCTAGATTAGTTCAATCGATGTATGCTAACCCTTTTGCAGGTTTAGATCATGAAGATTCTTATGCTCATCTTACAAAGTTCTATGAACTTTGTGGGACTTCGAGGATGTTGGAAACTGAGGAGGAATCCATCTTTTTGCAGATGTTTCCTCTTACTTTGATAGGAAAGGCAAAAGAATGGTTGCTAGATCAGCCTCAAAATATTTTGTCTAATTGGGATCAATTGGAAAAAAAGTTTTGTGCTAGGTATTTTTCTCAATCTAAGTATATGGATTTGAAAACTGCTATTTCTACTTTTGTGTAGTTCGCAGGTGAAAGTTTGTTTGAGACTTGGGAAAGATACAAGTCCATGCTGAGAAAGTGTCTGAATCATGACTTTGATGCCAAGACCCAAATCCACATTTTAGAAATGGGTTGCAGCAACAGTACAAACTGATGCTTGATGCCAAAGCTAGAGGGCAAATCATTTCCAAGACACCTGAAGAGGCAATTTCCATTATTGATTCCATGACACTTACTGATTAGCAAGCCCAGTATAACAGAAGCTCTGCAAGGAAGGGAGGCATGCTTGAGCTAGGGTCAAATGAAGCAATCTTAGCTCAAACAAGCAACTTCAACAACATCTAGATGAAGTGAAAAAGATCTTAAGTGACCTGCCCGAGAAGGCCAATAGTCTAAAAGGCAGCAGGTATATAAATCTGATGTACTAGTGACCACCCATTTGGTCATTGTAATTTCTTGATCAATTTTGGGATAAAAATGAATTATATTTTTAGAGAGGGGGCTGAAGAGAAATTCGGTGGTGAGGGAATTATTTTGGTGAAAAATTGGTTATAATTGATATATAGTGAATAGTGTGTGCATAGTGTTTGTATAGTGCAAAGTATGGTGCACATAGTGTGAGGTATGACATTGCTTTGACTTGTTTTATTAAGGAAAGAAAATAAAACACAAAGAGGGCGAAGTCGCGGTTTCGGTGGCATAATTTTGAGAAAAATGAAATCAATAAAGAGATTTGATGAATAGTGTGAAGTATGGTGCGTATAGTGCAAGGTGTGGGCTTGGTTTGACTAGTTAGGAGACGTTAATTAAATTTTGGGGGATGCATCATGGTTGCATGGTTGCATGGCTAAAATGGGGAGGGAAATTCAATTAAATATTGTAATATGAATAGTGTGTTTGATCGTGTTTGGTCGTTAAATTTTCGTGTACATGCGTTGCCATACGTGCGCGGCGATTTAACAGATATCCTACAAAATTTTCTAAACCTTACCATCATAATCTAATAATTTTTCTAATAAGAAATTTAAATTAATCCAAGGTATTCGTAAATCAACTCTCGTAGAAGTATGTATTACAGATACCTTCAATATGTAATTAAATTCTGACGACGAAAGATAATTAATCCGGATCTCGCGAAACTTCGCGAGATTACGAAATTATTATCTTAATCGCCATTATCAAAAATATAATTAGTGACTTAAACTTTCTAGTCTTAATAAATCACTCGTATATTTATTTATTACGCGAAATATTTATTAAGGAAAAAAGTGAGACAATAGGGGCTTGTAACGAGGCAGTGTGGTGTTGTGTCGTTATGAGAGTAGTGATGGAAGCATGTTGGCGATG
>QANU01022711.1:180233-195683 GCA_003254905.1 Nissolia schottii
AAGATGTTTAACAGAGGCGATGATGTCAATACCACCCTCTCGTACAAGTTGTTGTGAGAGAAGCCCAAAATCTACAAATATATTAACTAATGGGTTAAAGTGAGAAATTATAATAGTGAACATAATGTCACATTTTAACCCAAAAATTTAAAATAAATAAATTTACGTATTCTTCCATATTCATATACACACACTTCACTTAATTTATCCTTAACCAACATGAAACTTCATCACTCACACTTAAAATTCTATGAAGAGATATGTTTACAAGGGGTTTGAGCCCATGTGTGCTATTTATAAATTTAATGATCACATAATTTTGCTGTAACATTTTGGCAAAGTTTCAGAAAATAAGTCTTATTAAAGGCGTGATTGTTTTATTTTAGCAAATCGTAACATGTTTTTTTACTTGTTTATGGTTTAATTTTTGGTAGCATTAAATACCTTATAGACGAACAGAAGAAGAGAGCAAAGAAGAAACAAGTGCAGGGATACAAATGCAATATTGCGAGCTGTCGACTCATTGAAAATGATATAAAGTAGCACATTTATTGAGCAAAATGTAATTTCCAGCAAACCATTAATTATATGTGTGTGTGTGTGCCCCCAATGATACATTGGCGATTACAAAATCACAATTACAAAAAGAAAGAACTTTCATGAATTAACTAACATCCAATGGCACTAAAGCGCTTTGATTTATTGGTTCCGTGCATCTTCTAAGTGCTAGCATCCAAGGCCAAGACGGTGCTGAGGTTCATTGGGTTCATGTACCTCGTGGAACCCGACATTATTTGTTCCACAATGAGCCTGTTCGCCTTTTCAGATGGATGGAACGCATCCCAAAACGCGTACAAGTCTCTGTCTGGGCACAAGTTGGAGAGCGGTGTGCATAGCCCAAGACCGTTGTAAGGTCCTTGTCCACAGCATGCTATTTTTGATGTAACGAATCCTAACCAACACAACAAACACAGGTAGATGTCACTGCCGTTTTGTAAATTACAATATGCTATTTGAGTTATGCTACACGTACACCAAAAACTATACACCATACATACACCCTATACTTATATACATACAGTTTGTGTTTTAATGCAAGTAATGTTTGTGCACTTAATTAAGTATAAATGAGAATATCATCTATAAGTTTGTAATGTTTGTGCACTCATAAGAATAAAGTTTATGCATTATTAATAGTGTATGTATGAATTTATAAAATTGGGTGTGCATGTAGCATTTCTCTACTATTTCGAGTAGTGGTGGTAATGGTAGAGCATGCGGGTAACAATACCAAATGCCGCGGGGTCACTAACGAAGTTAAGGTGCATTTGGTTTGTGTTCGCTGCAATGAAAACATCCCTGCCAATTTTCCTGTTGAGTTCTAAGAGCATGCGTTCAAGTTGAGGGTTGAACAAAGCTGCGGCGCGTTGTAGTTCGACGGAGCATTGCCCGTTCCTGCCACGTTGGGCTAATTCCGCGGGTACGCAGCCCAATGGGCCCGTGCCCGTCACGAGAACTCTGCGCGCTCCCAGATCATATATTTTCTGCAATGCGTTATTGATTACTCGTATGGCCAATGAGAACGAAAATGCTAAAGAGAGCGGTGACAAGATTTACCTGCAAAAGCTTTTCGTACTCAGCGATGAGAAACTTGACATATTCAGGCAGTGGGTACTGGCGAGACCTCGCGGAAAGAGGAACCAAGTAGTAGTTGTTCACGAAATCATTGCCGCCGCAGGTGATGAGCACCAAAGCCTGGTTCACCAGAGCCTTAGCCCTTGAAGCTCCAATTAGATGACTCACTCGGTTCTGGTACTCTTGGAAGTACTCTAGCTGCCTGTACATTCTAATTATGTTTACCTGCAGCAACGGAGTTGCGTTTAGCATTGCCAATTGCAGAAGTTAATTAGTAGCCTTTAACTCTACATTTGTTTATTGGGCATGGTTATTAAACTCTCTGAGTTTACTATTTCACTTCATAGAATGAGTTGACACTCATATAAACTCTTTTTTGATAAACTCGAGTTTAAGTAAATTCTCGATTTTACTAGCGAGTTTACGAGTTAAAATCTAACTACAAGTTTACGAGTTTACTTTGTGTGTGTTGACTTTGTGTGTGTTTGATAATATCTATTGAGTTCACTAAGCTGATTTTATATATTTATTATAATTTAGCTATGTTTTATCAGACTATAAAGTAATACATGCACAGAATAAAGTATGACATAACTAAGTGTCATGCATTAAGGTATATTTTATGATATTTTTCTCATTTATTTTATTTTAAAGGTAACATTATTCAATGTCAATTATGAATACAAAATTTAATCATATTTAGTTCCTAATTATATTGCTTACAACATATATTTTTTACCTATGTAAAATCTTACGAGTTTACTTAAACTCTCGAGTTTGACAACCTTGATCCTGAGCAATATTTACATAATTATATGCTTAAGGTTTTGAGCATGCTTCGTGTACACAATTAGCAAAATTAACTTACAAACTGAATCCCGGTGTCGTTGAGGATCCCAATTCCAGCCGATGCAAAATTGGCGCCAACCAGAAGCTTCTTTCCTCTCAATCGCGGGTTCAAGTATGGCAGTGCAGACTCGGCACCAAGTCGTTGACCTGAAACCGTTCAACTAGAGCTAATTATACATTTTCTTTGTGCATTATGGTTTAAAACATTGCACACGATTCACGGAATGGAAGTGAAGAGAAAATAAAATAAAAATTTAGAAATACGTGGCGACGTAACTGATAAGATCGGGAATGTTGAAGCCGTTAGAGAAGCGGCCAGTTGGTCTACGAGTCGGGTAATCGATTCCATAGGGAGGAGCGTCGGCACGTGCGGTCGTGGCCAAGTAGTTATTATTCCCACTGTCAACGAGTGAGTCTCCAAACACAAAGAAGGCCCTTGGCCTGGGCGCGGCTTCAGTTTTAGGGACAGTGACTCCAACCACCAAAACTAAACTAAGAATAACCAAAGAAGCAAAACTTGACGAGGGTGCCATTGACGTGAATGAGCTTTGGATGATGTCAGGTTTTTGCTTTCAGGTGTGGATGGATGATTAGGATGGAAGTCATTATATAGTAAAACCTTTTACCGAGGTTTGATGCGGTTTCCGCTTGTATAGGTGGACGCTTAATGGCTCTCTTTAATTGAAGGTTTTATGTTCTTCTGACGAGAACGGTGGCATTACTTTGACAGACGTAAATGTGATGGGTTGGATCCATGCGGTGTATGCAACTGGAAATGAAGCGTGATGTTACGTTCACCCTACTTTTTTCGTATTATGTGTACGTGTTTTGATATTTAATTTTTTTTTTGTATATTATTGGATTTTAATTATGTGGAAGCTTCGTTTTGTGTTGATATTTTGATGCGGGTTGTGTGTGCTGTTGCAGTCTTGATCACGTGTTATAAAACTAATTGTTTAAACTTTTTTTTTAAAAACTCGTATGATATATTAAATAACAAATGAGTGGTTAAAATCAAAATGGGTTTATAATATGATTATCTTAAATAAAAAAAACTATTCAAACACAATTTATTTCAACAACTAAACGTGGTTTTGGCGTAAGCCATCAGTATCGAAATTTGAGATAATATCTAGCTAATTTGACTTGAGTTAGGTCAATTCAATATAAAAACATGTTTGATGCTAAGGAAAAAGTAGACAAAAAATTTTCATGTCCATTTCAACCTTTTTCATGAAAATTTTCTCCTTATTTTTACCTTCATACCAAAATACACCTAAGAATAAGGTATTTTCAACTTTTTTCTTCTTCTAAACATGAATCTCTAGACCAATAACAAGGTTGTTAAAAAGTCACCTTAAAGCCTAAAAACGAAAGTTTTTATACTTTCAACACTTAAGAATGCACTAGTTGTTACTTAAAAGTGAAGTGAAGGGTAATATTTTACACTTTAAAGAAATAAAAATAATAAAGGTTTGTTTTTAATCATAAAAGCTAATTTTTTTTATGTTTTATTTTTTCACCTCAAATGGGCTACGAAGATGGGCATTCACTCACATTTCCTTGCGTGCTTACAATTTAGACCAGTTTTTAGAACACAATTGAAATTTGAGACTTGCTTTGCCTTCAGACCAAACAAATATTGAGACTTGTTACTCTAATAGGTTAATAGTGAACTGATCTCTAATCAATTCTTGCCTGAATATTGACAACTTCCACTCCACCCTCCTACTACTCATCTACGATCCACGTCTCCACCCTTCAGCTGGGCTGCACCACACTGCACCGTAAAGAAACCACGGAGAGAAGATGCATCGCATCACATCACACTAAAGAAGACATCTCAGCGAAGAAGGGCATGCATATTGCAACGCTTATGAAATTTGGAGAATTTATGTTATTGTTGCACTTTTAAGATGTTATTATGCTAACTTTAACAATAAATATATATATATATATATATATATATANTTCCCGTTCTTCATTTCCTTCTTCTCGAATCCAAGGGGGACTTCTCATATTTAGAATCTTTCTGCGGTGTGCTCTGTTTACTATTCTTTCGTACTCTCTTCTCTTTACCACGCGATAGGTCAGCAAAGCGTGAGCGGGCGCAGAGAAGGAAAGGCCAAACACTTCGGCCTAACCCTAACGGGAATGAGCAACAACGAAATGACAAGATGAGGTGCTCCGGGCACCCCCATTTAGATTTAGAAAGAAGGGTCGAAGGTTTTGGGCCTGTAGCTTTCCCCGGCCCCCCTTCGTCGGGTGGTGCTTGTGTGGGGCCGCCTGAACCTGAAATCGGGCTTGAAGCTCTCGCCTTACCAACGAGCCGACAGCTGATGGCTGTTGGTCACGACTACTACCCAATTCAGATTAATATTTCACATTTTGGAGTGTGCATCTGTATGTTGGGTGTTCTTCTGTCGTGCGACCCGGCGGCTTATGTGCGACCTGTGGCCCACGCCTCCTATTTGTTCAGGGCGGGCGGCGTGAACTCTGACTCGATCCGGGTATTCAATCCCGCCGCTGAGATGCTCAGTTGACTCCTTAACCTTGATAGGAAGATGGCTTATTCAATAATTCGTGCATAAGGGTAAGGAACTTTGGATGAACTATTGCGAATGGGTGTAAGCCTCGCTGCTCGGAAACACCCAGTGCTGACCACACTGAGAGACACGAAAGCGCAGGTAACGCCAGTTGGCGAAGTGGCGTTAAGCATCCCATCCCTAGCGGTACGAAAAGAGAGGTCGTGATGATATCATCTACGTCAGTACCGCTCCTCGTGGAGTAGATCCCGCATCCAACCAAGTCTTTGACCAGGGAACGGGAGAATTCCCACTACCGCTGGAAGGCCAGCCGGGCCGTGAGCGCGGTGGGAACGGGCTTCCCAAAAAGCCAGCCCCGAGCCGAGGTCGACATAGAATGAGGGGGACGGCCCTAATGTTGTGTTGGCAAAGCCAACTTCTTGGGTTGCGGGCGGAGAAGAGCGGACGTGGGGACTCAGACCGGGGCGCAGCGTAACTAAGAGAGCCATTCCATTTAGGGCGAGACAGAATGGGCGGGCACGAGCGGTCTGGTGTCCGAGCCAATTGGTAAGACGACGACTACTTCACTTATTAGATTAGTATTCGCCGCCTATCCCGAAAAAAATGGGATGAAATAGAAAGAACGCGAAGCGCTATAGTATATAAAGGTTTTTTTTGGCGCTTCTTCACAAGCTTATCCCCGCCCCGACCGGCAGCTGCTGGGTCTCCCCATCTCTCCTAAACTTCCCCCGGTCTTTGGCCCGAGCTGTATGAGGCAGAAACTCGCCCCACGTACGGTTCGGAGGCCGAGCCCCACCCCAGCAGTAATGGTGCGGCTTAGGTCAACTAACACAAAGAAGATACAGTTCACTCAACGATTGCCTTTGGGTTCCGAACTCCATATGGGGAAGGAGCGTTGTTGTTTCCGAGGTCTCGATCATTTACATGGACCCACTTCTCATTCCATTTGTGGGAATTTTATGATCTATAAACCGTCCCTAACGAACGATCGCCTCATGTTTGAGCATGATGAATCACTTCGTGCCGACCTGTTGCCAATAAACTTTCCGGCCTCATATGATAATGGAAAACTTGAGCATTTTCTGCATCGGTGGATGAAGAATCGCGAACATAATTATTTATGGTTGACCATGTTCCCAGAAAAAAGATACTTTAGAGAAACAACGAGCACGACTGAAGTGGCTATACATACAAATCCATTTACGGATAGATATGCTTCGATTGGAACTGGAAGTTCCAGAACAGGCGGCTGGTATACCACCATAATGAAACTGCCTTTTCTTTTTTTTATTCGGATAGGATTTATGTTGGCTTCGTCGGGAGGCTCACGTAGTTTGTTACGTCAGCTCCAAAAGGATAAGTTGCGTTGGAATCCCGTGGAATTCATAATTGCATTAATTTAATAAAAAAAAAAGAAAAGGAGTCTTCAACCCTCTCAATCAATAGAGGCTAGATCGGACTAAGGAGAGAGACGGTTGAGTACGGAAGCGAAAGCTGAGATATAGGCTAGCTAAATGCCCAGTGAGAATACTGAAATGAGTAAGGAGAAATCCGAATGGCTAGTGGCCATAACTCATTAAGCAATCTTAACCTTTTGCGCTTAGCCTTTCCTCTTTCTACCGTTACGAGATGCAGTATCCTCTTACGTCTTTGCACGGCTTTCGACCGGGACGGGAAGAGGTTTCCTCGTTGCATCTTTCCACACAGCATTGGTTCTGTCCCTTACCTTACCTTACCTTTTTCGCCCGTCGGGCGTCAAGGTTCGCATTAGATCCCCTCCTCTATCGTATTTTTGCCCCAACAAAAAGCCCAGAGCAAGGGCTGGGGGGGAAAGAATGCATTTCCGGAATCTCAATGTTGCCCCACCAAAAGACGAGAACCCACTGCCAATCGCGGATCTGTTAGTGGACAGAGCTTATGGGCAATCCATTCTGTCATTCATGGACGGTCACTTAGGGTATAACCTTCTTTTCATCTCCAAAGAGGACGAGGCGTTCCGTTGTCCGGGTGCTGTTGGACGGACGGACTATTCTGCTGGCAGGTGATGCCCTTCGGTCTGAATAACGCTATAGTTACCTACCAGCGAGCAATGAACCTCATCTTCCATTACTTTATTGTCAACATCGTAGAGGTGGTGTATATTGACGATGTAGTTGTGAAGTCTTTCCCTCGGGTTATTTGTCTGATCTNAAAAAGTTAAAATGCCAAGTCTTGATCAAGAGGCAGTAGTATATCTTCAAATCAACTAAGGATGTGTCAGGGTAGAATACTCTAAAGCATGCCATGATTTGAAATTGATCCATACGTTAGTGGTAGTCAGAGAATTATATAACTCTTTATAATCTTTAGAAGCAATGCCATGTTTATATTATATGATTTTGACTAATGGTAAAAATAAAATGGGAGTTAAGGTATGGTTTGGCTCGTGGACATTCAGCATGCATTCGACCCATGAGTTCTCTAACCAAGAAGCATTCAACCACAACAACAAAGATAACTGAAGCACTTTCAAATTCAAATTGAAGAATGGTGACAAGCGAATACAAGAAGTTATGTGCAGAAATTAACCACTCAAGGCTTAAAAACGAGTAGGATTTTCTATAAATAGGAACCTTAGGCAATAGAATAAAATGGATTCAAGTTATTAGCGCCACGTACTCATCGTCATCGTCACGCTCCCATTGTGACGATGAGGACGAATGCGTGACGCTAATAATGCAGGTAGTTGACACAAGCTCCAACAACGAAGTGCGCACCCGTTTGTTGGCTTACTTTTCCTCATCCTTATGGTTTTAGGGTTTTCAAATTGTTATGTTTTTGCATAATTTCTTACATTTAGATCACAACACTCCCTCAATTGATGAAACTGATTTAATTACTTCAGGTCCCCTTCTTTGCCGATGATGACTTCTCCCTTCTTCTCCTATCTTCCATTTTCTATTTTTTTTAACCATTCTCTATCCTTCATTTTGATGAATGAGATTAGGCGAGGAAAATTTCCATTACAAGATCTCGGAACTATTGTATTTGAGTTGGATTTTTGATTTTGGTTTTCTTCTCAATTTATGGCATTGTTTTCTTTATTTGATTTGTAGTGTTGGATTAATGAAAACTTTTATTTCTACCTTGAAGAGTCTTGTCTATCATCTTATGGGTTAGAACAACTAGAAATGCCAAAGGTATGGTATTTTCACATAGTTTTGGAATTGGAATATCTAAGTATTTCACCTGTGACAACTTGTATTTACAAGAAAGCCAAACTAGAACATTAGGTTTTTGGTCTTTATATATCTAAATTTTGTATAGTGATTAATTAGTTAAGAAGAAAATAATGTTGTTTTCTTGTTTTAACACATGAGCTATCCTTGTTCTAATTCACGAGCTTTCCATGTTTATGTGTTTTCTAATAGAAATTTATGTATTGAATTGGTTGGTGGCAGATCAAGAAAGAATTGTTATTGATGTTTGTGCAAAAATGATAGAAGCAACATTGTTATTGATGTATATATTTCGACTAACCAAGTCAACAAGGGTTCTCAGGTCACTAGTGATTACTTCCTCAAAGAGCATTTGAGGAAGTTGCTTCTTTATCGGTCCATTTTGCCCTTTGAGGTAGCTCTCATCAAAATCTACTTGTATTGATTTCTTTTTTTCATACAATACTTAAAAAAAGAAAGAAGAAGATTTCATGAGTATATGATCTGTTGAGTATAAACATTGTTGTTCATTTGAGAAGTGCTAAGTGTGTCACTTATGTTCATATCATTATCCCTTTAAATAAGATTGGATCACTATCATGATTATGAAGAACCGCCACAAAATTACTTGTTTCTCTGTAGTGATTTCGTGAACGTTTGATTTTCAATTTGCAAATTGGATTTAGTTGAATGAAAAAAAAAGTATGAGTTTATTTATTCTTATTTAACGTTTAATTTATAATTGCATGTCACAATTGTCACATGTAAACTGTCATTTTATCATGAACGGCGAGGTGAATTACGACGGGCGAGACACCTATTGTTGCTAGAAATAAATGGGTGATCCTTGTGAAAAAAGTTTTACTTTCAAATCATACTTCTTTCTATTTGAACGAAAGTGGATATTTTTCTCTATTTATACATGATTGAGATAGAATGTTCATATACTTGTGTTTTTTTATCAGCGTCAGATAATTTATTTTCTCAATTTATACCCTCGTTTCGATAACTTCTTTCAACCGCACAATTGTGCAGGTCTTAATCTAGTTTAAATCTAAATTACCAAGTTCTAATAATTCATTTCATAAAAGTATTCCCTCGTTCGTTTTAATAATAACTTTTAAAAGCATACATAAATTAGCACAATACCTTAGAGTTCTAGCATAAAATCATATAATTAATATCACAACATCATACTAGTTTTTGTTTTAAAGAATTGTATATGTAACTTCAAGTTTAGTAAGATCATTCGCAGAATAGTGACTCGGACAACAGCTTGCTTCTGTAATTCTCTTGCCAACGTCCACCTTTGAATGCATCAAAGATACTAATGAACTAAGAAATCTTGAATCGTCAAGATTTAAAAAAAAATTGGGAAACAAAATTACCGCTTATCTCCAGATTAATTGGCGCATTAATGAAAGTCATAAACAAGGGATCTTTACTTGTAATGAGATAATAAAGATCTTAACCAATACATGAAAAGTATTCATCTTTGGACCGCAGATTCACATACGTCCAACACCCCCTCCAAAAAAAACAAAAAAAAAATCTACAAATTGTAGTTAAAATGAAATCTAACAACTATAGTTCTTGTTGCTATCATCCTAAAACTAGAAGTCAAACTTGGAAAGAGCCAGCAACGGAAGAAACCTTTATCTTCTTAACTTCCTGCTCACAGAAATAAGAAATTGGTTTTAGTTTTTTTTTAAGTTTAACATCAACACCTTAAAAATTTTAGCTTATGGCAGATTCTTGACCATGATGAAATCCTCCCTTGGTTTTGTTCAGAAAGAAAACATAACACTCCCAAAACAAAGTGAACCCACTCAACCCCACGTTAATTATATTTTCCATGTGTTAATTAAGCAAATAATGTATATTATGATATTCGACCTCTTACCAATCAGATATATACTTGAACTTGAGGCAATTGTAGAGGTTATCACAAATAAGTGAATCCCCGGTCAAAAAATAGCAATACTAATACTAATCATGAAACATATTACATATCCGCTTTCATTGCTTCCATTTGAAAGCATAGAATTAACCTTATGGATTTTAGACCTAGTTTAGCATCAATTCCAATGTTACCAGTAACTGTTTTATAGGTCAAAAGTTTGATCCTCCACCAAGATAACTTGTCCAGCACCTCCACTATACCAAATACAATGTGTCCAGAAATAACAACTGCAGATCTCACCGATGCGAAGTATCCGAATTAAAAACTACAAGAACTATCTACCTGGACTTTGAAAAAAGAGCTCACCTTGAGGAAATGTACTTGTCAACCTCATCCTTCTTTTCAGGACCATAAAAGAACCATCTTTCATCAAATGTAGCAGCAGTTGGATCATCCATTTTGATTTCTGTATGTTGCTTTCTTTCATAAAAACTTGGTAGAGCTCAAAGTATACACAAAAATTGAACTAATTCATTATGAGAGAATTAATTACCTTGCAACACAAAAGCATATCCACCATCATAACTTTCAAATTTCCAAAATGACTGACCAGTACCATCAACAAACACAGGCTCGGTCCTAATAGCATCAGCATTTTGTTTCCCTATAAAATTAAAATAAAAAATGCCAACCATTACAGCAGAGTAGCAGAAACATGAAACTCAAACAAGACAGAAAACAACCATATACACACATTATTCTATCATGGATTCATTAAGTGAACATGTTATGAAATATGCTTAGTGTTCAAGCAACAAATCACACTTTTCTAATGTGTTATACCTTTAGGAATTGCACCCTTTGCCGCAAGCACCACAGCATGAGCTTGATCTGCTTCATTTTTTATCTTTGAAACAAGTGCTTCATGCTCCGCAATTGAAAGGGGTGCCCCATTTTTTATAATAGCTTTAGCTAACTTATCCTTCAACTTCTGCTTCAGTTTTTTTTCCTGTTGATGACATATACAAAATTATAAGCACAATGTAACAGAAGCAGTATAATCCAGATACAAAGAACACACCACTATGTTTCCAGTTACCTTTTCCTTAGCTGCAGCAACCTTGGATTTTGTTTGTTTCTTTTTTTCAGCAAATATTAAATTTGCATCGTCAATATAGCACCTAAATTTCCTGGACACATTAAGTTTCCAACCACATTAAACAAAATGAAGACAATTATACAAGAAAAGCTCTCAGAAGTTATTTTCCTAATTGAACTTGAGTTGCTTACGCAGTGCACAAAACTTGGTCACATAGAAAAATCAATAAACTCAGCTTTTTCGATACATCTAAATCATGGTAACCGCCAATGCCTTCCTCAAGCCAGTCTAATGGAAATCCTTCCTGTACAAGTTCAGATCCAGTGATCAAATCCTCCAGGGCTTTCAGCCATGAGTTCTTTCCCCTGCCGGTAGTTAACGATGGAGAGCTGCAGCAAAGTGATCCAGATGGAGAGAATTTAATGAGTATGTTCAGAAAAAGTTATCAAATAAAGATTTTAGGAAAAAAACACACCAAATGACTCATACCTGATTCCAGAATCAAGTAGCACTACAGTCAACGCTCTAATATGGAACTGAACAACCAACGTGTTTTGTCCTCGACGTGAAGTATGCAAACTTGCTAACTCTCGTAATATGCCTTCAGCTTCTCCTTCCTTGACATCAAGGACCTAATGGTAAAAATGCAGAAATGTGAAAAACAATTGAAAAGAAACTACGATCATTGTGTGTAGAATTGAAAGTAATGTTACAAGGGAAGAATATATACTCACCAATTAAATGATCACCATAAAAGAAAGAATCTGACATTTGAGTTCTAAATTGCATGATATTATTAAACAGAAAGTAGTCCAAACAAAGGTTGCATTATGATTATAGCATTAAAAGAATTTGCCGATATAATTTTCAACTGGTCAGTTAAAATCAGGCAACAGTAGATTGTAATCAAAGATGTAAGAGAAAACTCTACGTAATAATCACATGATGCATTACTGACATAAATCCAAAAACTATTGACAGAGTCAACAAAAAGGCATTACCTCTCCAAAGCATCTGCAAAACTCTAAAAATTGAAACACATTCCCAAGGTCTTCAGGCAAAAACTCAATGTCCCATATTTCGGTCAACAGTGTTCCAGGAGACAAAGGAACTTCTAACTGAAAACTTTCTATCTTACAGTTCACAGTCCTAACTTTTGGAGCCTTTGATACGCTTGTTTGGGACTTGACAGCAGCACTAATATCATCATCGCCAACATTCACTGCAGTTTCATTCCACAATTTTTCATACATATCTTCTTGAGCTTTAGGTTGAATAGGTTTGAAGAAAGCACCATCAAGTGAAGCCCCTTTAGCTTCTTCGGATTGAACAGGTTTGACATCATGTGAAGCCAAAGTTTTGGGATTCAAGAAAAAATCATTTGCAGCCCAATCCTCAGTGTCATTTTTACTATCTACTTTCATGAGACAATCTTGCTCTGCACTAATGCCATCATTTGCAATTCTTGACCTCTTTGGCCTCTTGTTTATGCTAGCACTATCAGTGCCATTGGCATTTGATATTTCCTTCAGTCCTTCCCGCTTTGTTTTCTGAGCTACCACAGACTCAGGCTTTAAACCACTGTTTTCCTTCCCAGGTTCCCCTGGTACGTAAACTACAAGCTCCTGGAGGAAGCAACAAATATGTACCTATCAGTAAAACCTGTCTTCTAGTAACTAATAAAAATACAAAATAAAAGAACCATAGAACCAACTCTGATGCAATTGGCTATGAAACAACATTGCTCATACAAACCTTGCCACAACTGGAATTATGAGCCCCAGTAATCGTTGTATCCTGTCATCACCATGAATTGCACATACAAAGCTTCAGTAACCAGCACATATAAGTAATTTATTTGCCAGACACGATACACGGCAATGGAACAAGAAAAATTATTATTTGGTTTTTGTTTCCATTTCATGCTTTCAATTTGGTTCATATTTTTCCAGGATTTTCGTGCTATACAAAATTGCCACCTTATTTTCATGTTTCTTTTCCTGTCTTCAGCAAAGTAAAAATGAATACAGGACATAAAATTTGAGAACAAATAGTTTTTGGTGATTCTTTCACAAAACTTTGAAAACAAGAAATAAAATGAAAATCATGTATCAATTTTATAATTAAAATTTAAACAGAAGATGAAAACAGCAACCAAACAACTCTAGCACAAAAAAGTGGATTCCTCTACAAAATAAACAGCGACATTACTGACCTTGTCCAATCCCAAACTTTCCGGAGCCTTCACCTTAAGCATGTCAGACACAGACTGAAAACCTGATGCCTTGGCTGTTTTCACTAGCTGGCCAGTAGGTTTCTGACCTCGCTTTTTCCTGCAAGATCATTCTTCTCTTTCAGAATCAGTGCACAAATCATGGAAATTACAGAAACCACAACAACTCACATGCAGCAACTGCAATTGCAGAAGTCCCTGCACTTAGGACATTTCCAGTCAGGTAACAGCTCCACCTCTTCAGCTAGCTCCCCATATCTACTTCAACACAACCAAATCCTCATCAAGAAAAAATTAAAATACACAAAGATACACATTACTCTACCTTTCTGACTTGTACTCTTAACAAAATAGAACAATTATTGAAAGATAATAAAGAATTGAATAAAATAAAATAAATTGTTCATGTGGCTGAACCTAACCTGTTCTTGAGGCATTTGTGGCAGAACTTAATGGTACATGGCTTCCCATTGCTCACATTCTTGCATGAAGCAACAAAGTCCCTGGTCTTTTGCCGGCACTTCACCCCCAGAAAACCAATCAAAACAAAAGAGGCATCAACAAAACAAACATGATAATGTTAAGAATAATTTATATTAATGATTATAATTGATTTGATTTGATTTAGTCTTATTAATTGATTGTAATTTATTTTTGGCCGTTGTGTTTTGGCCGTTGAGTTTTCAGCCTATAAATAGGCTCAGCCTCCTATGTAAAGACACACCAACAACTCTCATAATACCGTTATTTCTTGTTTGTATTTTCTCTGTAGTCTACTCGTTGGCTCAATATGTTTAACATGGTATCAGAGTCATGGTTCCCACCTTGAACCCATATTCCTGCTTCCGCCAATTTTCCCCTTAACCGCCTCCACATAATCTTGACGTTGACTTAATCTGCCTCCGCGTAGTCTCGATTGTTGCCTATCATTGTTGTCTTTGCTAGATCCGCCTAGCTCTCGATGTTGCCTTAGTTGGTTCCGCCCAACTCCCGATGTTGCCTCCGTTGCTGCCTTTGCTGGTTTCGCCCAGCCACTATTGCCTTTGCTGGTTCCGCCCAGCCACTGTTGCCTTCGCTGATTCTGCCCAGCCACCATTGCCTTCGCTGGTTTCGCCCAGCCTTTGTTGCCGTTTTGTTGGTTCTGCCCCACTCAACCCTTCGTTGAACTATGACAAGCTTAAAGCTCAGGGAGCTTTAGCTTGAGGGAGGGTGTTAAGAATAATTTATATTAATGATCATAATTGATTTGATTTGATTTAGTCTTATTAATTGATTGTAATTTATTTTTGGCCGTTGTGTTTTGGCCGTTGAGTTTTCAGCCTATAAATAGGCTCAGCCTCCTATGTAAAGACACACCAACAACTCTCATAATACCGTTATTTCTTGTTTGTATTTTCTCTGTAGTCTACTCGTTGGCTCAATATGTTTAACATGGTATCAGAGTCATGGTTCCCACCTTGAACCCATATTCCTGCTTCCGCCAATTTTCCCCTTAACCGCCTCCACATAATCTTGACGTTGACTTAATCTGCCTCCGCGTAGTCTCGATTGTTGCCTATCATTGTTGTCTTTGCTAGATCCGCCTAGCTCTCGATGTTGCCTTAGTTGGTTCCGCCCAACTCCCGATGTTGCCTCCGTTGCTGCCTTTGCTGGTTTCGCCCAGCCACTATTGCCTTTGCTGGTTCCGCCCAGCCACTGTTGCCTTCGCTGATTCTGCCCAGCCACCATTGCCTTCGCTGGTTTCGCCCAGCCTTTGTTGCCGTTTTGTTGGTTCTGCCCCACTCAACCCTTCGTTGAACTATGACAAGCTTAAAGCTCAGGGAGCTTTAGCTTGAGGGAGGGTGTTAAGAATAATTTATATTAATGATCATAATTGATTTGATTTGATTTAGTCTTATTAATTGATTGTAATTTATTTTTGGCCGTTGTGTTTTGGCCGTTGAGTTTTCAGCCTATAAATAGGCTCAGCCTCCTATGTAAAGACACAC
>QANU01022711.1:195819-250988 GCA_003254905.1 Nissolia schottii
TTTTTTTTTTTTTTGGTCAGGTTTGGTTCGTGTACTTTACTATCTTATCTTATTTGGTCACTCAACTTTAAATAATGACACAAGTTTTATACATGACGTATATGTTAACAAAAGTCCAAGAACCAATCTGACCAAACAAGTCCAGGGACTACTTAGTTCATGCACCCTAACCGTTATCACTTCCTCCACCTTAACCTTGAACTCACCATCACCACACCCGTTCACACTCTCATTCCCACTTCTCAAACTTTTGACGACAATTTGAAGGTGGGGCTGAAGGTTAATGATGTTACGGTAAATTCGTTAATTGAATGGTATTGAAACATGACACAATTTTATTAGTTCATTTGTTTGCGTCAACGTGCGATTAGCATTTACTTAATATATTTATGTTATGGACATTATTAACTTTTATATTTACAATATAACACCAAAATTATTCTTTTTCAACACTTCAACTTAATCAAAATTTCAATTTATCCTAAATTATATCAAATTCTCAAATAACACAACTCTAATCCTATTTTTCTAATAATTTTTAGAAAACCATTTTCTTAAACAACTAGAGTATGAACTCATGCGATGCACTCAGATTACACAATTTCAATATGATTATTTTTTGGGAAAAAAAATATGGTTTAATAATAAACTTAAATTGTACTGTTGAATGAAAAAATTAAATAAATGAAATCAATTTAATATATATTTTGTTAGCTTATTTAAAAAAATAAAAAATTTAAAAATATATTTAAAAAATAGTTAATTCTAGTGCTCAATGGGGCAGACTAAGAGCATAGGATAGCTCCTTGCCCTCCATTTGGTGGATGAAAATCTATTTCATCACTGCATAGGTACCCATTTTTACTACTATGTGGATAAATGGGCACACATGAATATCCAATACATCGTATTAAAATTTTTATTAAAAAATAATAAAATCAATTTCTAATCATGATTTCTTGAAATTTGTATAAATTCAGTACAAATAAAGTTGTCAAAAAACAATCTAAATATATCCAACAACTTAAAACAATTGAAATAAAAAAATTAAATGGCAACATTTCTTAAGTAACCAACTAATTTTTGGTCTACCAATAAGGGGATAGTTTACTACAAAGTGACAAACCACAATTCGATTCTCAGCTAGGAGTATTATTCACATTTAAATGTCAATACTCGAACAATATTGCCTATGGTAGGAGGATAGATGTGGGAAATAAAAAAAAAACTTTAATTCAGTAGTGTTCATAAGTAATTCGTATAGAGAACAAAGTTACCTGAACACGAGGAGAGGGTGAGGCATGCGCCTTGATTGAAACTCCAATGCTTGGACAAAAGCTCCAAGCAGGTTCCTCACTTAGAGAGAGTACGACAGTGGGGAACACCTGCAAAGGCACTCCAATGCTCAAGTAAGCACAGGTATGAGATGAGTTCTCTAGAGACAGAATGAGTGATACCTAGTAACTTGAGCCTGTGTGCTTTTATAGATGAGCTAGAATGTTTAGATAAAGATAGAGCAAGCGGGATTCCCATAACAACTTTCCCATGCTTATCTTTCCTTGCTTATCTAGGAGTTGGTTGCGGATTGGGGAGGAGAAGTCGCAACATCCTTGTTTAGCTTTGCTGGGCAGAACCAGACCCGGAGCCTGTGACCTTTTCCTCCTCTGAGTGTCGCGAAGCTCTCTCTTTAGGCTAGTGCGAGCATGTGAGGAGAGCTTCTCATACTCCTTAGTAGGCTAAGGCCCCTATGAGCCCTTTAGGCAAGGTGAGCTGCTCCCTCTCCTTAGAGGGTATGCGCCCTTTAGTTAAGGTGACCTTCTCTCCCTCCTTAGAGGGTTAGAGCTCTACGAACCCTTGGTCTTTAGCTCGTAACATTTCCCTCAGCACAAACTCATTATATTACTAACGAGTGTTGTGCTTTAGTCTTTCGAAATTTTGTAGCTTGCTTTTGATTAATCGTATTTTTCTTTCGAATTTCGTCACTTCACTGGTATTTTTAGTGCCGCTATTTGTAATTTTCTGTTGGACCTTTTTGCCGCATCATATATTCTTTGACTTTTTCTTTTCAAAGTTTCCTATCAAAAAAATTTGATTCCCCCCTTTTCTCCTTTCAAAAATATTTAAACTTCTTAGTCTCCCCCTTTTTCACTTTCCTCCCATTTTTACCTTCTTTCAAAATATTTCAAATTTCCCCCTCCCCCTTTTCCACCTTCCCCATTTTTTCTTTCCACTCACCGTCTTTCTCATTTTATTTCTCTACTTCCACACCCTCATAGAGAATAGAAAGCAACTGGAGACCAACACTGCTCCGTCTTTCAGCCGCCCTCCGCTACCACCTTCTTCCTCTTCACTTCTTCCTAGTGAGTCATCTCTTTCCTTCTTCCTCTTTGTATATCTCTTCAATATCCAATGCATATTGATTGTGGTTGTGACAAATAGTGCCCCTTCAATTTTTTGACATTTACTCAAAGAAAAAATTGATCTTTGAATTTGGTATTGGTATGAAGAACTCCATTATTGATCTCAAAGTTGTATTTTTCTTTGAGTTTGTTAATTAATGATTTTCGTTGTTGCAAGTTTTTTGTTAAGATTCCAATATGTGTATGTTTGCCATAGATGATAGAGAAGAGTAGATTTTGCTTTATGTTTCTCCATTGTTGAGTTATGTAAAACTTTTGGGAACAAGAAAGAAAATGAATTCGGAAAAGAGATGAATTTGATAGAGAATGGGGGAGTTTAAAGGTGGTGTGGGTTGGCCAACGGTGAGGTAGGGTGGGGGGCAGTCACACGACCTGCCTGGGAGAAGAGGAGTTGGGATTTAGGGGGACGGTTATATGATCGGCCTTGGGCTTGTAGTTTGTTTCCTTTTTTTTTTTTGGCCTGTCGTACGATCAACCTTAACTATTTTTTGGGCTGGTGGGCCTTTTCCTCTTTTTTGTTTTTGGGTTGGTCCTACGATTGGCCTTGGACTTCTGTCTCTTTTTTTTTTGGGTGGTCCTATGACCGGCCTTGGGGCCTCTTTCTCATTTTTTTCTTTTTGGGTAGAGGGGTCACCACATAGGCTCTTTTTTTGCTTGCCAAGCTTTTCTAAGATTTTCCTAACTCGCTAGAGGATTATCGCCTCGTCAATGTAACATCCCGTTTTCCCCTTAGCGAAATTTCGCTAGATAATTGTTGAGCTAATTATATTTTTGGTTAAATCAGTAGAATTAGGAACCCTTGGGATTAAGAATTGTCTGTAGAAATATTTCTGTTCGTTTTCTTAAAATTCTGCAGACACTAGAACGAGCCCTTTCTGCCGTTTGCACACAACCGCGCGTCTAAAGTATCCGAAAAAAGTACGGCTACAGGCGAGCATTCCTAAATACCTAAGTGACCCTAGAATATTACTTAGGAAGAATTAGGAGATCACAAAGGTGTGATCGGAATATTTTTAGAACAACTGTAAGCGAAGTACCGGGACTGGAAACGCCAAAAGCCTGATCAAAATTGATCTGCTGAAGCCCGTAAAATTTTGGCCACAAAATCAGCCATGAAACATCAAAACATATGGCCATAAATTGGCCCAAATGGCAAGTCAACAATTCAAAGGCAATGAGTCATGAAAATGACATTTAAGAAAAAGACAAAATAAGGGTATTTTGGTAATTTTGGCCCCAAGGGCAAAATGGGAAAGAGGAATTCGGCCAAGAGGCCTATAAATACCCCCCAAACCAGAAAATTTGTGTAAAAATTGGAAAACCTTGCCAAAGCTCTATCCAATTGCACAATCGACTGTTATTCAGTCAAAACAGAGACTCAGACACTTCCTGTACACAACCTAGTTCCTGTTCTTCAGAAATCCCCTAACCTAAGCTCACAAAGAAACCTCAAAATCCTTGGATAAAGCTTGAGGAAACTCAGCCCAAGAGGAGTTAGAAGGCACCATATCAAGCTAGAAGTCGTAGGAAGCAGCGACACTAGGAAAAAGTGGGTAAACCGACATAATCACTGTCTATGTGATTTAGGATGTGTTGAGCTATGTTTTGTGTTAGAAATACCTGCGGTTAGGATGTCTTTTATGGAACTTTGATACATATGTTGTTGATGATTGTCTGGATCTGTTGTTATTGTCTGTGCTTCTGTCAGAAGTTAGAAAAGCCTAAGCGGTAAACGGAACTATATCACGTTTTTATTAAGACCTGTATGCTGGGATTTTTATCATGAAAAACTAATGTTATTTTTGGATTCTACACGAAATTTTGAGTGGGGATGTCAAGTTTTATAATTTTCGGAATCCCCGATGAATTTCTCAGCAAACAGGCAGAAAACAGGACTTTTGTGAAAAAGGGCAAAACGGGAATTTCACATCTTGGGACTGAAAAACTGGGTTTGTTTTCAGAAAATATGGGTTTAGAACTATCAAAAAGCTTAAGGGCAAGCCTTGAGTCCATCGGGTTTTTGACAACAAAATTTCTGAAGAAAACGGAGCGTTACGGGGGCGAAATGGAAATTTTGGAAAAAAGGATGAAGCAGGGATTTCGTGATTTGGGGTTCATAATCTGACTTTTTAAGTATGAAAAATGATCTTAGGACTATCAAAAACCTTGGGGTAAGGTCTTGGACCTCTCCAATTTCTGATTACTAATTTCTGACAGAAACGAGACGTCTGTTTTACTAGTTACTAGTTTAATGTCTGTTTATGTTCAAGAAAGGTTGGAGCATGAATTTATGTTCTTTACATATGTTGAATTTGATGAGGAGAGTAAGTTTCTTATTATGTTTGGAAATTGATGATTTATGTTAAGGATATGTTTGAACATAAAATGTTGAGCTGCGTAAGTTCTATGGGCGATGTGTGACATGACTATGTGAAAACGTGCTATATATGTCAGATGTACTATGTGCTTCATGAATAGGTTGTTAGAAAAATATGGATTTATTATGAAGATGATTTTACGTAACATGAAAGTACGTTTATTATGAACTGTTGACTGGCTTTCTGAATTGTTAACTGGATATATAAATTGTCGACTGGAAAAGGAATAGGGCATGACGTCATTAAGTCCCTAAAAGGAATAAAGGAGGTTAAAGGATTCTTTTCCTAGCCGTGCGGGGAGCCGGCAGGAAAGGCAAGCTGAACCCTGGGCATGCCTTGTCCCTAGCATAAGGATGGGGTAGGGTCCCCTCGCCATCCCTAGCATAAGGATGGATTCTCCTATCATGAGCTACTGAGGTTTAGCGCGGCCTAGTCCTCACGGTACTGAGACACTAAGGAAGCTTGTTGCGGTAGGCCACCGTTACGAGGGGGTTGAGCTTGAAGTATGTGCTCTAAGTGATATAACTGTACATAAGTGGAGGTGCGAAGAAGCTTATAATTAAAATGGGCACGGTTATAAGTGGACGCGCACTGAAGCTTATTATGTGATTATGTGAATTATGTGATTATGTGTAACTTAGGAAGTAAGGTAGAGAACAGATGACCTAGTAAAGAAGAATAGGTTCCCCAGCCACCTAGTTAATTTAGATAAAGCTGCTCAGGCTTAGTATGGATCTTAAAATCAGTAGGGCGATAGTATAACTGTAACACCTAGAAATCTCTGAGCGGCCTGAGGTATGTATGAAGAAAAAAAAAAGAAATCCCCTAATCCCTAAGGTTTCCCACTGAGAACGCCATGTTCTCACCCCACTCATCCATGACTTCAGGTTTTGATGATGGTCAAGGAGCGGAGCCGTATGAGGGGGAGGCATCTCATGGCAGGACTGCAGATGAGTAGACATTTAGCTAGTGGATAGTATATATGCTTATATGCACTCTTTTGTGATCTTTGTACTTATGATCATTATAACCTATGTACTCATGTACTTGTTATGTATGTATGACGGACCACGTTTGTAATTATGACATGGGTTAAATATTTTCATGTTCTATTACTTAAGCATGCTATGTTTCCGCGCGCGATGTATGCTCTAACGTGACAAGGCTCCTATTTTACATTATGTAGCATACAAAGAAAATTTTAATTTGGTCCATATTTTGGGTAACAATATTTTTAAAGTATAAACGGGACTAAGTACTATCCCCACCAAAGCAGATAACAACTTAGCCAGCAAGTTTGCGACTTAAGCGTAGGCTAGCTAGCTAGGGTGTTTCAGTCAAGCCTTGTGATAAGGAGGCATACCGATGGGCCACCTCCGAGCTACTAGGTCGTCCTTCTCATTTGACAATTGTGGAGTTGAGGGATAAAGGATGCCTCCATGAGTTGTTAGTTGGTGGTCTATCCGATGACAAATCTGAGCTTCTGCTACCTTTCGATTGGGAGAAACCTTGTTTCTCTCGCCAAGAGCAAGACGGAGACTTTTTCTACATGTACTCAGTCACTTCATTGATTTGCAGAAGTTTTTCCTTAAGTACTACCGTGTTGTCCCTACCCAGATTAATCCCAATGGTTGGGCAACGCTTAGGGGTTTTGAGGAGTTATGTTTCTTTTGTAACATTCCTACTTCTCCCCAAGTTTTCTTGAAGTTGTTTTACTTGTATAGGGAAGCAGGAGGGGTGCCGTAAAGGGTTTAGAGGGCTTGCTATCTCTGAAGTCTCACCCAAACAAAGCCATTTTTGCTTCTTTTGAAGAGTCTTTCATGGATTTAAGACTCGTTATGTAAAAATATTTTTTAAAGAGTAGATTCGAAGTGAGTTCTTGAAATCCCGAGGTGCTCCCCTTTTCCTCTTTATTGGAATAAGGATTGGGTTTCAAAGAATGCTCCTAAGTTAGTGTTAACAGAGTATAAGGACAGGGTAGTAAAGATTCTTGTAGAGTACTTTGATTGTGAACCCTTCATGTTATCTAAGCTTAAGAGTTTCCTCTTTCAAAAATATCTTAGTTAGCCTATTTGCCTTGTTTGTTGCATTTCTTTTGAGACTAATATGTATGTATGTATGTGTGTGTGTGTGTGTGTGTGTATATATATATATTGTAGGTAGGATGGCTCCAAAGAATCTTGCATCCTTGCTCAACAGGCGCGGTGTTAAAGGAAGTTCTTTGGTCAAACATCATTCACCATCAGCTAGTTGTGAGCCTATTGTCACAAACTCTATTGCTGCTGCTGGGTCTGAAACTTTGGGAGACCTTGGTGCTCAAGGAACCCCTACTGATGAGTTGGATGTGAGCTCTTCCAATTCAGAGGATTTGGTGCGCCCTTCCCGCAAAAGCTCTCGTGCTAGCTCCTCCCGGGAAAAGGACAAAGTGGGTGGTCCTATGAACTCCTTTTCCCTTGCTAATGACCCTTGGGTGTCCTTTTTGTTAGACAAGTTTAACCCTCATTATCCGTTTAAGGGCTTTCTAAGGGATGATGAGAATAAGGACCTTGAGAATGAGATGATGGTGAAGGAGTGGACGGGAGCTGGGCTTCGTGGAGTTATGTAGCTTTCTTGTGTTATTGTTATGTCTGAGCAGCTTTTGACCAACAAAGATGCTCAGATAAAAGGCCTTACTTTGGAGGCCAAGGAAGCCCAGTAGGAGGTTCAGAAGGCCCGGCAGGAGGCCTAGCAGGAGGTTCATGAGGCTACTTCCTGTGCTGAGAAGGCTGAACAAGAGCTAGCGGTGACCAAGAAGAGGCTCACTAAAGTAGAGCCCTGAAGAACTAGAAGGGGTGCTCGGGCGCAAAAGTGGAAGACTTGTACTATTGAGACTGAGACGGCGAGGTATAAGTCTGCAGTACCTCCAAAAATTTGTTGGACCAAGTTGGGCTCTTCTTTCCTGGAGCCAACCGCTCCCGTTTTAGTGCTACCAGTCGGGTGGTAGGGTCGAATATTGTTGAGGAGGAGCTTGTGCCTGAAGAAGAGGAGCCTCAGATTGAGCCGAGTAATGATTCCACCTAGGAGGATTAGTCTATCTTTTTATTTTATTGTACTCACAGGCTAAGTTCTCTTGTATTTGCATGTTCGTTCTTCCTTGTACTTGAGAAACTTTGACCTGTAACATTTATGAGATCCTTGGATATTTTGTTATAAGTTCATCTAACTCTCATATTTTTTGCATCCTTTGTTTATATTACGCTTGCTTTTTTAATTTTGCATGCAATTTAGTTGCAAGTTGATCTTTTTGATTGCCTCCAAGCTTGCGTCCAAGCTTGTTTCTGGGAATCGTTCGATTTGGTGCCTGTATAAGAGAGAACGACCAACTACGTAGTTTTGCAACGATAATAAAAACGGTTTGTTGGAGAATTGTGTTCTCACTGGTCACTATAGTGTGAAACTGAATGAGATTGCTTGGATTGTTTGGTATTCATATTTTAATTTCTTTTACGATAATTTAAAATTTTCAAACTCTATGAAAAGGGGAAATTAAAGAAGGTACATGACGGCTTCAAAAAAAAAAAAATACTGCAATCGTAATGCATGTAATTGTAGTGTTGCCTTAGCTACTGTGTTGGTCGAGAAATAGAAGAAAGAATTTTTTTTTTAATGAAAGGAGAAAAAGAAAGACAATAAAACTTGTACATCAAAACAAACGTCCATCTAGTCTATGCTATAAAACAAATTTGTTAATATATGCCGAAGAACATTGTAAAGGGGGGGGGGTGAAAGTTGAAAACTGCCTCAGTACACACTGCACACATTATTCTGGGCAATGTGAGATTCAAATTCAACAACAATAATCCATATAATTATCATGGATTTGGTGGCAATCGAATCCGTAACTGATTGCACCTTTAATTTCTTTCCCGTTCGGTGGCAACTCAATCACGGGAATACAATTATCACATAAAAATTATAAAACCAAAAAATGGGGAATACGAAAGTCTCTTACCTAGTTCCTGAATCAATCAGTATTAGATTCAATACTCTAATATGGAACCGAACAACTAAAGTGTTTTGTCCACGCCGCGAAGTATGCCAAGTAACTAATTCGCGTCATATTGCTTCAGCTTCTCATTCCTTGTCATCAAGGACCTGATGGTACACAAGAAGGAAATGTCAGAAACATTTGAAAAGTAACTGTGAGAGGGTGCAGCCCCAATAAGGGTAACATAAGAATTATTTCTGCAATAGTAACACCACTGTGTGTGGAATTAAAAGCATTATTACAAGCAAAGAATATTTACTCACCAACATAAAAATAGAAGATATTAATAAACAGAAAGTAGTCCCTAGGTTGCATTATGATTGTTATATCATTAAAAGAACTTTCCAACAAAATAATTTTAAGCTGGTCAGCTAAATCAGGCAACAACAGCTTGTAATCTATGTAATAATCACATGCTGCATTGCTGACATAAATCCAAAAAATTATTAACTGAGTCAACATAAAGGCATTACCTCTCCAAAGCATCTGCAAAACTCTAAAAATTGAAACACTTTCTCAACATCTTCAGGTGAAAACTCAATATCCCATATTTCGGTCAACAGGTTCCCAGGTGACAGAGGAACTGCAAACTGCAAACTTTCTGTTTCACACCTCACAGTCCTAACTTTTGTAGCCTTTGATACACCTGTTTGGGACTTGACAGCTGTGGAGCTTGAAGTGAATGTAATTGTGTAAGTTCACTTTGAAGATGGTTGGCGCGCAACTCACATCCTTTGAAGTTATTTAATTGATTAATAAGATTATATTTTCCCGATACAAGTAACTGTTGTACAGATTTCAATGGGATTTGACCCTGATACACATCCAGTCGCTTCAGTTTGTGTAAAGTTGTTTCAGTGATTTGCAAATGCAATATAGGAGATTAAAAGGATTCATTGTTACAGGCAAGGGAGGTTTTGGTATTATAATTTAACAGACAATTTGAGAGTTTATTTGTCCTGCAATGCAAACACTGAGTAGCGTGACTCCAATTGTACTTTTGTGCCTATGTGATTGTAAATGAGAAGCAGAAGGTAACAAGATTTCTGAATACATACTTTGAGGTGTAATTTACTAAACAAGGAAGTCTTTAAGACAGGTGAACTGAAAGCTGAAAACCAAAAAATAATGAATCAATGTATCATGTAAAAAATAATGAATCAATGTATCATGTACTTTATCCACGTTAGGAAAATATTCATAACCAAAGGGATACAAGTTTGCAGTCATATGAGAAACAATTTGCACCCTGACAGATAAATTGGGTAGGGGCTAGAAAAAAACTACTCTTCAAACAAGATACTTAACCATCTGAATTTCTTTCTCCTTGAAGCCACATTTCTCATAGAACACCTTGTTCTCAATGCTGCAATCAAGAATGACCTTATAGCACCCCACTGATCGAGCATGATCTATGAGAAAGTTGATTATTTTCTTTCCCAATTGTTTCCTGCGAGTGTTGGAATCCACAACAACATCCTCAATGTGCCCAACCTTGCCACAGTTTCTCAAGAACTTCTTCTCAATGAACACACTTCCCGTCGCGACGATCTTTCCAGAAGCATCGTCCTCGATGACACAGATCACATGGTCATCTCCAAGGGAACTGAGCTCTTGAAACTGATCGTGAAATTCCTTGTCTGAGACAGAATCACAGACACTAAGTTGTCGCAGCAACTCTATAAAACCTTTGGCCTTGTCTGAGACCTCTAACCTTCTTACTCCGTACTTTTGTTCCTCATTATGTGAATCAATGGTTTGCATAGTCTCCATTGCAACTTGTCAAATTTGTTGTCTGGAAACATTCATACGAATCAACAAGCAAAGATATCAATATAAACAGTTTACAGGCTGTATCAAGGAGCTGATTTCTGACTACGAAATTATTATATCCATCCCTTGTAAACTCCAAAAACCCATCATTCTAGAGGTACTGTGCACACTCATGACTCATGAATCATGATGAAAAGTGAAACCTATAGCTCCCATTGTTAGCACTTATGTTTTTCTAGGAGAAGTTGCCTCAGCTATCTGGAATAATTGCTATCATAAAGAGATACTTGAGCTAAGGAAATTGAAGAAACAAGGAATTGAGGAAAAAGATAATGGCAGGGCGAAATAACAATATCATCATCATATCATTCTGATTTGAAATTTGTTCCAACCCTGAGTGACAGACATAGGAGTAAACATTCATTTTAGTCCCTAGGTTTGAGATCACCGGTCATATTAAACCCTGGGTTATGAAAATGCAGTTAACAGTCTTTTGATGTTGTCAAACAACTTTAAGATGAGATAGTGTATTTTCATAACTAAGACTAAGATTAATATGATCGGTGTCAACTTAAGGGACTAAAGAGAAAGTTTACTCGAGCAATATGAGTAACACTGAATTATCACCAAATCTGATAATATTCAATTCAAGAAAACCCAAACTCTGTTGGATAATGACCAAGCAAAAAAACAAAGCTTATCGATTGAAAAACGAAGCAGAAGGAGAAGACTGAAACAATTAGCAAGGAAAGAGAATTCCAGAAATTTTGAGTTTCTTACTGCTTAGTTTCCTCAGCTGCCGAAGCAACAATATTGTTAATCATATTGTTATAAAATCAGGCAACAATATCTCAAACTTAAGAGCTTGAACTATGCATAAAATTAAGAATTTAAACCTCAATATCACCATTATACTAAAATACAATAACAATTCTAAACCTGATGAAGTTTAACATAACCAAACATATTTTCTCTAGAAATAACTAAGATAAAATGGGAAAACAACTTTTTTTTTTCCTTTCAGTTTTCCCCTAAACTTATTTTTTCAACTAAGTAAAGAATATAGCCACTATCACAGTATCACTCAGTAGTACAGGAACACATTCCACATCTGCACTTGCAAGTTGCAACACACAAGAGAAGTGAAGGTTCCTACAGTTGCAGCTAAGGGGGAAGATGTCGGCGGCTACGGAAGCTGTGCAATTCATACTCTCACAGTGACGGAGACGTTGAACTCCACAGCGACGACGAGCGCAACAACAGAGAGCCCAGCAACGACGAGTGCAGCAACTGAGAGGGCAACGACGAGTGCAGTAACTGAGAGGGCAATGACGGGGTGCAACGACAAGGGTGCAGTAATGACGATAGAGCAGCGACGAGGCAACGGCAAGCACCGAGAGAGAACTGAGAGTGAAATTGGGTAATGGGCTAGGGCTGAGAGTTGGGTAATCGGTATATACATATATACATAATTATAAACACAACGTAACAAAATCAGTATAATCCAGGTACAAAGAATACACCATTGTGTTTCCTGTTACCTTTTCCTTAGCTGCTGCAATGTTGGATTTTGCTTCTTTCTTTTCTCCAGCAAATATTAAATTTGCATCATCAATATAGCTCCTAAATTTCCTGGACATATTAAGTTTCCAACCACATTAAACAAAATGAAGGCTATAAACTTTAGAAAAAATGAAGAATTGAACTTCAGTTGCTTACTTCAGTTGCTTACTCTGTGCACAAAACTTGCTCACAAAGAAAAACCAACAAACTGAGCTTTTTGGATACATCCAAATCATCATATCCACCATTGCCTTCCTCAATTTGTACTTTCAGCGGTCAAGTTTGTTGGCTTGGCGTCGTGTAGTGTGTTGTCGACAAGTGGCTAATCCATTCATCAACTTATTGTATGAAGCAAGATCAGGTATGAATCCCTTATCCAGCATTTCATTCACCACTGATTTTCCCTCCATTTCACGGCCCTCACCTTTGTAACCAATAACCAAAATTTTATAGGTCATGGAATCTAGTTCCAAACCCTTGCTTGAAGCAAGCAGTCTCAATTTATCAGCTTCTTCTGTTCTTCCCACATTGCAAATATCTTGAAGGACAGAGTTGAAGGTCACAACATCCAGCACCATACCCTCTTTAAACACCTTTTCCACCAATCTCCAAGCTTCTTCAGTCTTCCCCAACCTCCTCAACCCATCAATCATCATAGTACAAGCAATCACGCTCGGTACACACCCTTTCCCCCACAACTCATAAATAAGCCCCAATGCCCTAACAGCACCCCCATTCCCACACAGAGCTTCCACCAAATCATAATAATCATACCCTTTAGGCAAAACACCCCTTTTGGCGAAATCCACCAACAGCTCACACGCCTGCAAGATCCTGCCTTTCTCGCGAAGCCCGCGAACAAGAATCTCACAAGTCACATTCGAAAGTTGGCACCCCAACTCAATCATCTCATGAACCATCTCAATCCCTTCCTCTACCTTCCCTTCCCTAAACATACCCTTAATCAAAGTGTTAAAAGTAACCACATTTGGCTCGCACCCCATCTTCCGCATTTCATCAAACAACTCCAAGGCAAACGCAAACTGAGAATTCCGGCAATAACCACTAATCAAAATATTGAAAGTGAACACATCAGGCCTAACCCTATCCCTAACCATGTCAGCGTAAAACTCCAGAGCCCTATCTAACCTACCACATTTCACAAACCCATGAATCAGAATATTGCAAACGGCGACGTTGGGCTTACCGTCAATCAGCCTGCACATGCAGCGGAACGCGAAATCGGCATCGTCCAGTTTCCCGGCTTTGCAGTAACCGTGGATGGCGAATCGGAAGATTTGTTCGGTGTGGGGGCAGGAGAAGATGGTGTCGGAGCAGGGGCAGGGGTTGGAGGCGATGAAGTCGAGGAGGGAGCGGAGGTGGTGGAACCGGTGGGTGATGGCTAGGGTTTGGGCCATCCAGAGGAAGGTGGAGTGGTTGTGTCGGAAGGAGTCGACGGAGGAGGCCCAGGAGAAGACATGGAAGTCGTAGTGAGAGAAAGAGGGGTGGTGGTGGAGCTTGGACTTGAGGAAGTGGAGGAGGGAATCGGGGGAGAAGGGAGGGGAGAGGTGGGTCTTGAGGAAGTTGAGGAGGCGGTGGTAGTGGGTGGGTGGGATTGGGGAGAGGGTGAGGGTGGGAGGAGGATGGGAGAGGGAGGGTTCTGGCGGCGGAGATGGGAGGGGAGGGTTGGGGAGAGGAGAAAGTGGCGCGGTGGGGTGCGGTGGATGTGGTGGTCTTGCGATTATTGGTATCAGCATCTTCTTCAACCCCATTTTCACACTTCTCAGTTCTCCTCACACTGCAAAACAGAGTGTTAGGTAGCTCCCCTGTTTTTTGTGATCTTGATTTTTTTCATGTTATTGGTAAATTATGGGTTTGTAATACTTATATACTTTTCATTTATTTTTAAATCTTATTTCTATATATTATTTTTCCTTTAAATTTTGGAGTTTTTTACTATTATACTCCTGCCACAGAAAGTAATTACCAAAACACCCCTGTTTGAAACATATCACAGGAGATCACAGGGTTTATACCGGGCCAAAGCAGGCCAAAACGTTTTGATTGCAGCAGAAATTCAGATTGCAGATTGCAGAAATTGAAGGCATGCAAAAGAACAAAAATTCAGCCCAATGAGACAGACTGGCTTCACTAAATAAATACCAAAGCAGACACATAATCAGTGTATTGATGCTTTCCTATTTGCGAAAACGTGCAGAATGACATTCCATAAGAAACATACGAGATACAATCAGGGCATTAAGATGAATATATCCAAACTCGGAATTTATCAGGCAAAACTCCATTTATCAGGTGATAAATCACAGCCTCATGTCAATGCCTACATCTTGCAACAAAACAAGCACAATGTACAATGCATAGCAGTCATCTACTCTAATAGCTTCCAGCTTAACTTGTTAGAACTTCGAGGAAAGCCATCCACAATCATATAGGTCATTATAAAAAGGATTCTATGCCTACACCAGTTTATGGGTACACAAGTATTGCTAAGGAGTAAGGATTAACTTAATAGAGTGCATGACCATAAATTTTAGTACATAAAAAATTATCCATCTCCAAATGGAATGACTATCAGCAGATCATTGAAATTCACTTGCAAATATAACTGCCTAAGTTTCATTAAAATAAATAAATAAGCTGGACTGGTGTAAGGTTTATTACTGATACAGTTGGAAAGGAAGCACCACAGTTTAAAATAACACGGTCATCAAAAAATCATGCTACCAATATGAGATACAAAATAAAACACCACCACCACCCGAAATGGAGTGATCTTAAAGATCTAGAAAAATTATTAGGAAATGGTAAGTCTAGTATAAACCACAGCTAACCTCATATCCAAGCAATCATTGATCATCACTCATCAGAATGTTCATCCAAAAATGACGAAGAAAAAAGGGAAACCAAAAAAAAAACAATCAAATTACACTGAAACAGTGGCTTACCAAGGGAGGACGTGTGCGCGGCGAGGCGAGGCGAGGGGAGGCGAGGAGCGGCGAGACGAGGGTTTAGAGGCTGAACTATGAGTCTCTGAAGATGAACTCCGAATTTCAGAAATGAAAATTGAGAAAAGTGAGATGAGGATTGAGGGCAAGTGAGTGGGCTAGTGAGATGAGGGCTGATTGAGACAAGCCACTGAAGAAAGACATTTGGGCTGCTTCATAAAATTGGGCTGAGAAAAAAAATTGGGCTGAAAGACATGAAAAAAAAAAATTTTGGACCAGAAGTGCAGAACCTATGGGAATAAATTGTAATTATGAAGGAAAAAATAAAAAAATGTATAATAGGATAGTATACGGGCCGCCAGGCAAGGCCGGGTGGCCCGAGGCTATGTCCGAATCCGGTATAAATTATAATTGGGTTTTTTTTTCTTTTTTCTTAGAGTTTTTTTGAAATTGGACCCGATTCAGCCCTGAATGCTTCGGGACGGTCCGGGTTATGAATACCTTTAATGTTAAGGCATATTGTATAATATATTTTAATAAGGCATTGTAACTATGTTAATAAATTATGCAAAATTCCAAAAGGTAAATAATTTTGCAAAAAGACTGGGACGCTCTTTGTCGTGCGCGCAGGGGTGTAAATCCATCGATTTGCACTCGGACGAGCCCAAATGGCTTGGATTCATGCGCGCAAGCCCAACTCCCTTCTTAACTATTTTTACTAGTACAACAACTACTAAAGGTATATAAAGACTTAAAAGGTTTGTGATCTAACCAATGTGGGACCAGAACTTAAAAGGTAAATTGCTCTTGCTATGCTAGATAGGCCTTTGCCTCTAAGTGTTTGAGAGTAAGAGAGAAGTAATCAATGAAATGGAATGTATTTTCAACAGGTTTGGGCAGGTCCTCTTTCAGGATACAGGGTAGCTCTTGTCCTGCTCAATCGAGACCATAGGCGTAAGGCCATCACCGTTGAATGGGATGATATTGGCATTCCCCATACAAGTGTTGTGGTAGCTAGAGACCTTTAGGAGGTATAATATAATTTAGTATAATTCATCATTTGTTTTTCACTTTGTATCATTTTTTTCTTTTCGTTCATTCATCCCAACATTTGTTTTCTGTTCCTGAACTTCTTTGATTACACTTGGGATGCTAATGTTGTAAGTTACCTCTAATGCATGTAGCACAAGACATTGAAGAGACAATTTATGGACAAATTGACATGCACGTAAAATGTATGTCTTGAAGCCACTAGACAGGCCATGAGGTCCAGAAGACATTTTGAATTGGAGGTCTGGGTGTCATTGGACTAATACTTGTTATTTCTTGGTCTTTTTTATGCCAGTATCTCATCAATTAACTGTAGCTGTGATTATCATTTAAACAAGCTTTGCCTTCCTAATAAACAAAAAAAGCTTTCTTGCATGGCGCACAAAATTTTCTTTTCTTACTTGTTTATTATGTCTTGGCATCTGTATCCAATCTTTTTAATTATTCACCAAATACTTATACTGATGGTAACCTTCGTATTCATGCGTGGTGTGTGTTCTTGGAATTGATGTCCCCTTTGAAATTATATGAAGACATGGCAGCAATAGTATGAGTTCATTGCAAACCCCATCACATGAACATATAGTAATAGTGATAATATTATACAAGGCACTGATGAGTATCATGACAACGTATTATACAATAGTAATATTAATAGATATTTGGTGAATAATTAATATAGGGAATTACATGGCAACGTGAACAGAACCAACAAGTAGAAATTGCTAAATTAGCCATTAGTTAATTTGGTTGGGCACTTAATTAGCCAAAACCAAGTTGTGATGCGAACTTGAATGAACTAAGTGTTTCACATTTTGGTATTTCAAAAGTTCTAGTCTCACATTGGTTAGATCACTAACATTTTAAGTGTTTATATACCATTAGTAATTGTTGTATTAATAAAAATAGTTGAGAAGGGAATTGGGCTTACACGCATGAGTCCAAGTCATTTGGGTTCGTTTGAGTGCAAATCGATAGATTTACCCCTTACCCGCACAACAAACTTGCTTTTTCGGTTGGTGAATCCTGCCTGGGTGTTTTGGTAATTGCATCCTGTGGCAGGGATGTAATAATAAAAAGCTCTAAATTTTGACTATTTTGATGCAGTGGGGTTTATAGTGAACCATCATCATATGTGGTCTCTCGTTGTGCAATATTCGTATGCTTCTCGAACACGACTAGGAAGTACTCATCACTAACTTTATTCTCGACCACGAGATGAGAATCAAATTAAAATTATATATATAGACCAAAAGTTACAAACTGAATCTTAAAATAAACCCATAATTTTGATTTTGACTCCTTGTGGCACTCTCATCATCTCCAAAAAGTAGATTGCATAACAAAATATATAAGAACACGATTACAAACACGTGTTGGTTCTTAAAGTAGCAAATACAATTTTGAGCACAAAAGAATAGGAAAAATTTACTGAGATGTAGAATTTGTGGTGCTTGATTCCTTCGTTATAAAATCAAACTATAAGCTTTTTGAGCACCAGAACTGACGTCCTAAACTCAGTGCAGTGAAAGTATTCTTCTTGAATCTGAGGACTCCAATTACTTGATCAGATTGGGATATTTATTGAAATGCAATATAGAGAAATCTTGATAAAACGAAATACTTATGAAGTATCAATTATGCATATAGATCACTTGCAAAACAAAGTAACAAACAAAGTATACATTACTGAAAAGATGCAACGAGTTTTACATAGATTCTTCACAAGACATTTACCACGAACTCAAGAAGTATTAAATGTAGAGCACAAATCTGGAAAGAACTAAAGTATGAGTTAATACTACCCAAGCTTCAAGAAAAGGCTTGTCTCTTGTAAATAAAAGAAGTTCTAATGGCAGTATTATTCTCCATGCCCATCTGTTAGCTTTGAAAGATCATTATAAGTACAAAGCTCAATGCCATAATCTAACAAAACCATTAAAAACCAATCTTGCATTCATAGGTTTACTATCTCTAGACTTGGTGCAAGATTGCCTATCTATGCACATCAAGCATACCTACCTATATGTTTCTAATTTCACCTATCTGGTACGGCATTTGCAATTAGAAGACCTTTTTCTTTTCCAAGAAAAATATGCATTTTGATTATCACTCTCTGTATAAAATAACAAATAGACAACATCCATTTTGTATCAATTTACCACTATCTATCACTTTCAGTTTATATCTATATATATACCTTATCCATAGGATTTTATTCAATTGACTTTTATGTACACCATGGCTGAAGATTGAAAAGATTAAAAAAAAAATAATATGATTTGAATAAGGTGTTTAAGGAATCACTTAGAAAAACCTGATGAATTATATAAGAAGAAACAATAGTCGTAATTTTTTTTTTTGCTAGGAATGTGCTATATGAAAAACAGAATAGATAACACAAAAATATTCTAACTGCTTCCACTTAACATTCAGACAAATAGAATTGTCAAGCATGCTTAAGTACAAAAGAAGCCAAAATACATTAACTTTTGACTACTGCCCTAAGGATTCTATTCTCCATCCAATAGTGTCAGCCACAGTACATAACAAAAAGGCAGACACAATTTCTTTAAAGCACAAGTAACCTATTTCCACATATACTACTTACAATAGCCAAATCCCAAAAGACAAGAAACTCCTCCATCAAATTCAAATTGTCAGAAGAAATCTTAAAGTGAACCACACTTCCATCAGGGAAAAACGAGCAGTTTTATTCAAATTCATAGGTGGATCATCAAAGACAACACCAGTATCTCCTATTAGCTTTTGAGGAGGATATGGTGTATAGGCCATAGGACACCTCTTAGGCCTCACAGCTGAAAATCAAATTTCATTGGTCATTGGTACACCATAATCACTGTACATATTTGCTTCGCCGCTTCCATTTGAAGGTAAGGGTGTAACCTCTGGACTTTTAGACTTTCTAGCCCTGGAACCAAGGGGTAAAAAAAAAAAAAAGAAACAGCACTTAGTTACAGTAGTAGAGCATCAAGTTAGGATAGATGAAATTCCAATGTTACCAACAATTGTTTTATAGGTTAGAGGTTTGATCATCCACTAAGATAACTTATCCAGCACCTCCATCATACCAAACAAATGTGTGCACAAATGACAATTACAGAACTCTCAATTGTCAAGTATCCAAAATTAAAAACCGTAAGACCTAACCACTTGGAATTTGATAAAAGAGCGCTCACCTCGAAGAAATGTACTTCTCAATCTCATCATTCTTTTCAGGATCATAAAAGAACCATCTTTCATTGGCTATAGCAGCGGTTGGATCGTCGACTTTGATATCTGCTAGTTGCTTTCTTTAAGAAAATGTGCTAGAGCTCAAATTACAAACAAAAAAACAATTGAGCTAGTTCACTGTGATTGAATTACCTTGCAACAAAAAAGCAAATTCACCATCATAACTTTTAAGTTTCCAAAATGCTTGACCAGTGGCGTCAACAAACACAGGCTCGGTTCTCATAGCATCACAATTTTGTTTCCCTGAAAAATTAAAATACAAAATATCAACCATTACAGTATAGAAGCAGAAACATTAAACTCAAACAAGACAAAAAATAACAACATATATACACATATTTCTATTTTGGCTTCAATGCAACAAATCACATTTATTTTTCTTATGCATCACAACACACCTTTGGGAATTGCACCCTTTGCCTCAAGCACCTCAGCATGAGCTTGAGCTACTTCTTCTTTTATGTTTGAAACAAAAGCTTCACGCTCTGCAATTGAAAAGGGAGCACCATTGTTTATGATAACTTCCGCCACCTTATCCTTCAACTTCTGCTTCAGTTTTTTTTCCTGTTGATAACATATATACATAATTATAATTTATAAACACAACGTAACATAAGCAGTATAATCCAGGTACAAAGAATGCACCACTGTGTTTCCTATTACCTTTTCCTTAGCTGCTGCAATGTTGGATTTTGCTTCTTTCTTTTCTCCAGCAAATATTAAATTTGCATCATCAATATAGCTCCTAAATTTCCTGGACATATTAAGTTTCCACCCACATTAAACAATATGAAGGCTATAAACTTTAGAAAAAATGAAGACAAATATACAACAAAAGTTATTGGAAAAGTTAATTTTCTAATTGAACTTCAGTTGCTTACTCTGTGCACAAAACTTGGTCACAAAGAAAAACCAACAAACTGAGCTTTTTGGATACATCCAAATCATCATATCCACCATTGCCTTCCTCAAGCCAATTTAATGGAAATCCTTCCAGTAGAAGTTCAGATCCAGTGATCAAATCCTCCAGAGCTTTTAGCCATGAATTCTTTACCCTGCTAGTAGTTAAGGATGGCGAGCTGCAGCGAAGTGATCCAAATGGAAAAAAATTTAACGCGAGTATATTCAGAAAGATCTTATCACATAAAACTTATAAAACCAAAAAAAAGGGAATACAATAGACTCTTACCTAGTTCCTGAATCAATCAGTATTAGATTCAATACTCTAATATGGAACCGAACAACTAAAGTGTTTTGTCCCCGCCGCGAAGAATGCCAAGTAACTAATTCGCGTAATATTGCTTCAGCTTCTCGTTCCTTGACGTCAAGGACCTGATGGTACACAAGAAGAAAATGTCAGAAACATTTGAAAAGTAACTATGAGAGGGTGCAGCCCCAATAAGTGTAACATAAGAATTATTTCTGCAATAGTAACACCATTGTGTGTGGAATTAAAAGCATTATTACAAGGAAAGAATATTTACTCACCAACATAAAAATAGAAGATATTAATAAACAGAAAGGAGTCCCTAGGTTGCATTATGATTGTTACATCATTAAAAGAACTTTCCAACAAAATAATTTTAAGCTGGTCAGCTAAATCAGGCAACAACAGCATGTAATCTATGTAATAATCACATGCTGCATTGCTGACATAAATCCAAAAAAATTATTAACTGAGTCAACATAAAGGCGTTACCTCTCCAAAGCATCTGCAAAACTCTAAAAATTGAAACACTTTTCCAACATCTTCAGGTGAAAACTCAATATCCAATATTTCGGTCAACAGGTTTCCAGGTGACAGAGGAACTTCAAACTGCAAACTTTCTGTTTCACACCTCACAGTCGTAACTTTTGTAGCCTTTGATACACCAGTTTGGGTCTTGACAGCAGCAGTAATATCATCATCACCAACAATCACTGCAGTTTCTTTCCATAAATTTTCATACATCTCTTCTTGAGCTTTAGGCTGAGTAGGTTCGAAGAAAGCATCATCAAGTGAAGCCCCTTCAGCTTCTTCAGCTTGAACAGGTTTGAAGAAGGCATCATCGTGTGAAGCCCAAGTTTCGGGGTTGAAGAAAAAATCACCTGCAGCCCAATCCTCAGGACCACTCAATCTAAGGATGTCATTATTACCGTGTACTTTCACAGGACCATCTTGCTCTGCACTAATGCCATCATTTGCAATTCTTGGCCTCATGTTTATGCTAGCATCATCATCAGTGCCATTGGCATTCGATATTTCTTTTAGCCCTTCCCATTTTGTTTTCTGAACTACTACAAACTCCTGCAGGAAGTAACAAATAATTACCTATCAGTAAAACCTATCAGCCAGTAACTAAATAAAAAAACTGTATAACTAAATAAAATAATCATAGAACCATCTCTGATGCAATTGGCTTTATATGTGAAACGGCATTGTTCATACGAACCTTGGCAATGCCTGAATTCTCAGCCCCATTAATCGTTGTATCCTGTCATCACCATGAATTGCATACACGAAGCTTCAATAATCAACAAATATAAGTAACTTTATATGCCAAACACAAAATACACGAGAATGGGTACAAGAAAAATTCTTGTACGGTTTCTGTTTTCATTTTTTGTTATCAATGTATGTCCTATTTTTCAAGACTCTATAAAGATAATAATTAACACAGTATATTCAGATAAAAAGATTTTCTGTTTTCACCATTTCATTTTCCAAAATTATGAAAAAAACAGAAAGCAAATTTAGAAAAACGAAAAAACAAAGATTAAATAGAAAACCAAACAAATTGGTTGGATTGAATTTTTGTTTTCATTTTCTGTTTTTCAAATTTTATTACAAAATGTCAAAATGACCTATCAGTTTGGCTCATTACTGTTTTTGCATCAATTCCCATTACATTTTAAATCACTATCAATTTGATTCATCTAACAGACTTTACTGATGTGCCTCAACCAATAACAGCATCATAGCAATGTTATTTGTGCCATGTCAGCAAAAGTCCATTAGCTATTTTGATAGATGAACCAAATTGATAATCAAATACATGTAATGAACTAAAGAAGTTATATTGCCATACAAAATTGCCACCTTGTTTTCATTGTTTCCTATCTTCAGTATTTTGCAAAGAAAAAATGAATACAGGAAATAAAATTTGAAAACAAACGTTTTTGGTGATCTTTCTACAAAACTTTGAAAACAAGAAATAAAATGAAATTGATGTAACAATTTTATAATTAAAATTAAAACAGAAGATGAAAAGCAAGCAACTCGGGCACAAAGATGTGGATCTCTACAGAAGAAACAACAACGTTACTGACCTGGTCCAATCCCAAACTTTCAGAATCCTGAACCCTAAGCCATTCAAACACAGATTGAAAACCCAACGCCTTGGCTTGTTTCACTAGCTGGCCAGTAGGTTTTTGACCTCGCCTTTTCCTACAAGATCATTCCTCTCTTTCAGAATCAGTGCACAATTGGCGAAGATTAAGAAAAAATAAAACATAACCACTCTCAAGAAACAAACAACTCACATGCAGCAACTGCAATTGCAAGAGTCCCTGCACTTTGGACATTTCCAGTCACCTACCAGCTTCACGTCTTGAGCTTCCTCCCCATATCTATTTCAACACAACCAAATAAAAATGAAAATACACACATACACATTACTCTTCCTTTCTAACTTGTATTCTTAACAAAAAAAAATAGAACAACTCCTCAAAACCAAGATTAATTAAATAAAATGAACATGTCCATGCCACTGAACTTGACCTGTTCCTGAGGCATGTCTGGCAGTACTTGATCGGACATGGCTTCCCCTTTCTCTCATTCTTGCACACAGCAGCAAGGTCCCTTGTCTTTTGCCGGCACTTCACCCCAGAAGACAAATCAAAACAAAAGAGGTATCAACAAAACGAACATGATAACTAGAAACAAATAAACACACACACACACACAAGTTGCATGAACGGACACAAAATTCTCCACACAGAAAGTAAGATTCACATCACAAAAGCAACACCACAGAAAGTTACCGCAACCAGCAACCAACTTAATTAAAAACTCAACACCCACACCACGGAAAGTTACCACCATTCACAATATACCCGCGTTCCCTTCAAAATAACCGGTTTCATCAAACCAAACCAGAACCAATCCTAAACAATGTTAAAATAACCCGATTTTTTTGAATTTTTTTTAAAATGGTTTTAGAATTTAAAACCGAACCTGTGACAGATTCAGCTAATCTCGGGAAACAAAAAGAGTTTTAGGGATTTTTCTTCTTCTCTATGTCTGCCATCAGTACATTCAAGCTAACCAGCTAAGGAAGAGGTGAAGTTGGGAATTCAGAAGAAAGGGGAATTGAGAGAGAGAGAGAGAGAGATATTTAAGAACTTTAGGTTTCACCCACTCGGCAATCCAACACACTCAGTAACGAAAGAACATGGAAATGAATAATACCTGGTGGCAAAATATGCCATTAGAAGAATCATAGGTTCCGCTCCCAACGACCAGAATTCCCGGCGATTTGGCGCGCTTCCCTTTCTGCACAGTCGCCCTGGCCTCAGTGGCGGCACCGTCGTGGTTCAGTTGGCTCTGAGCAGAGAACTCAAGTGCCGCGCTGGTTGCTGGGGTGACGGTTGAAGGAAGGGTCGACATTGTTGGAAGCAGAGAGGAAATAGACAAAGCGAAGCCTGAAGATCAAAATTGAGGGGTGTGTGTGGATCGAACATCAAAATCTATCAGATTTATAGGCGTTTTTACAACGAAGGTGAGGAAAGTGGAGATTTTTTTTGGGCTCTGTATGGAAACTCTTGCCTTTTCCCTCTTTCAATTGGTGGCGGGACGACAGGGATCTTAACATGGAATTTTGCCTTATTCTTTGTTTTTTGTTTTTTGGTTGTGAATAGTTGCAACGGTAAGAAAACTTGTTTATTGTGGAAAGAAGAAATGTAATAAAATATTGGGTTAAATACAATTTAATCACCCTGATTTTGATCACGGATTTTGATCTTGTACTCTATTAAATTTTTTTTAGTATCGGATGTGTTGGGCGAAGGTTAGGTGAGATACATTATAATCTGGTCAAATATGATTAATTTTAACCATAATAAAAATAGTCAAACATGATCCAACCTAAATTAAGTCATGGTCAAACCGGTCCATAGTTCAAATCAATTTGATCATGTTTAATCGATTGGACAATGGTTAAAACTTGGTGATACAAGCTTAGGTAAAATAGGCATTTTAGCACTAGAGGGAAATACGAGAATTGTAACATGCCCGTGAGACCCATTACTAGGGTGAGAGCTAAGAGAATTAACGAAGATTTTGAAAATTTGGCTAAATCATTTGTTGAAGGGATGCATTAAGAATGAGTCATGTTGGGTCAAGTTTAAGCTATTTAGTTTATTATTTTAGTTTTTGACAACTAGGACCCATTGCTATGAGATTTATTTTTAGTATAAATTAGACTTATCTTTAGTTTAAATTTGGTTTTATCTTTAGTTTAAATTTTGACCTAATGTGAGAGGTTATAAATGCCTCAACAAACATGAGTAGTAACAACTTTTTATGAATGAAATTTCATATTGGTTTCTCTTTAGAAAATTTTCGTTGCAAATGGGTGATCTCTTTGTGTGTGCAAGGTGAGTGATTTATTTTGTTTGTTGCATCAAGAAATTAGGTAATTCTAAGGTCATGTTCCTTAGCCTCACACGCTACCAAAGATTCACAAAACCCTAATCCCTAGGCAAACTAGATTAATTTCAAGAGATTGGTTAATCATGTTGTTCATGGAGGCACACACGATCTTGAGAAAGACTTGCATTAGAATAGGAATCTTGGTTGTCATTCGGAAACGATTTGAATAACAAAGAAACTTGAATTAGGGGGAACATTAGTGGTGAAATCGAAATCCTAATCGCCTTAACCTTTGACTTAAATCATATTTGCTTAATCTATGTTCTTTTAAATTGCTGTCATTTAATTTACATTGCTTGAAAAATTCAGTTCTACAGACTCCTCTTTTCTGATTCAACTCTTAAGTTATAATTCTTGATTCCATCATTAATGATAATTGTCCTCGTGGAAACGATACATTCGTCTAAAAGACTGATACTTTTATTACTTGGTGACATGGTATACTTGCCACGCGTGTGTTGTGATTTTCATGCACCAGTTACGTGGTTCATGCTTATTCACTAAAATTGATTTAAAAAGAAGATTTCATCATATTAGAACGAAATCAGGGGATGAGTGGAAGACTATGTTTAAAATAAAATATGGTTTATATGAGCAGTTTGTTATGCCATTTGGGTTAACTAATTCACCTAGTACTTTTATACGTTTGATGAACCATGTTTTGCGAGATTTCTTGGATAAGTGATAAGTGTCATATTTTGGTATTTTTATAGGTTAAAATGACACTTATTTGCATTGTTTAATATGAATTCACTAGCTAATTTCCCCACTTTTGTATGAATTTAGTAGGTTTAAGAGATTAGGGTACAAATATTGTGAATTTATACAATTCTTGTCAATTTCCCATATAGATCAGATGCATGAATCAAAAGAACTACACAATAGGAATTAATACTGACTTTGCCACATATTTTTCACCATGATGGAGATTTAATCTCAATTTGATGTCAACTACAAAGTTGTAGATATTTCTCTTATCTTTAAGTGGAGATTTGAATCACCTCCACCCGAAATCTGTAGCCTAAGTTATCGCGATTTTACTAACTGCTATGCAGATCAATCTGTTGAGCGCCCGACCAATCCGCTGAGCGGCCTCTGAAATTGCTTAAAGCTGAAGAAACTTCAAGATGAAGCAATCCTTGAACCGCCTAGGCCGCTCAGCGACCCCTGTAATCCGTTGAGCGGCCTGAACCTGAAAAACTCTATAAAAGGAGACCAAAACCGAGGCCTTAAGAATTCATTCAGTTTTTTCCCATTTCCATTCTGAACATAAGACAGAAGAAAGAGAGTTTAGAGCTTAAAGACCAAGAGGAAGTTGGAGAGGAAGCCAAGAGAGGCCGAGGAGCACGACGACACTCGCCATGGTGGTGTGAAAGCCTGTCATGGTGAACGCCCATTACCTTGTTCTTTGATTTCCTCTTGTAAGATGAATTTATAATCTTCTTGTTGTTGGGATTTTGACAAGTATTATGGTTTAATTGTATCCATTTAACTCTTTTATGTATGAATCTATAATATTCCATGATTTACATGACTTGATCTTGTGTTTAATGCTTGTTTTAGATTAGCTACCTAAAGCATGACTTGAAACTTGTTTGTTTGTGACTGAGAACTACATTCATTAAGTTGGAACTAGATTAAATCATCTAATAGTCCTAATTGCTAGAAATAGAGTCAGGGTTATTAGTCGTTTTAACATCTGAAATTATAGATCAGCTTGCTTTGTTAGTTTGTGCAAGAGATTGACAAAATGACAAAGGGAATCGAGTGATCTTTTTATGCTTGAAAAAGATGAACAAGATAAGAATTGGTGGCGAGGAATCAATGGAACTGATAATTCATATGCATTGAGAAATGGATATATGAAAACTGTATTACGAGTTAATTCCCAAAAAAGATTCCCTATCTGGTCATTTAATTTATTTATCTTAAAAATCAATTTCCAATTATCCACCTTATTGTTTAATTAACAAACTCAAGAATGGCTTTATGCAACTCCCTATGGATACGATTATACCAACTGTATTGCAATCGAATCCCTTGAGGATTTGAAAGCTGTAAAGTAGGATATATAAAACGACGAGAGTTCAAAATTAAGCTTTCAACAGTAAGTTTGTGGTTGTTTACTTTGATGATATTCTAATTTACAGTTAATGTTTGGATGATCACATATTGCATGTCAAGGCTGTTTTAGAAGTTCTTAGCAAAGAGAAACTGTATGCCAACCTTAAGAAGTGTACATTTTGCATTAATAAAGTTGCGTTTCTTGGCTTTATTGTAAGTGTACATGGTATTGAGGTTGATGAGAAAAAGGTAAAGGCTATTCGAGAATGGCCAACGCCCAAAAGTGTTTCTGAGGTGAGGAGTTTTCATGGTTTAGTAAGTTTTTATAGAAGATTTGTAAAAAAGTTATCTACCATTTTTGCTCCTTTAATTGAGGTCATAAAAAAGGAGGTTGGGTTTGAATGGGAAAAGACACAAGACCTTGCTTTCTATACTTTAAGGATTATTTGTGTTCTACTTCTATTCTTGTTTTCATAAGACTTTTGAGATTGAATGTGATGCACTGCGATAGGTATAGGTGCTATTTTGATGCAGGAAAAACATCCCATTGCTTTCTTTAGTGAGAAATTGAATGGAGCTTGTCACGGCCGAGATCGCGGCGGGAAAATGATGAGATTTTAAAAGAAAAAATAATTCAATAGAGTAGCCACCAATTTTGTTTGAATTAGGAAAAATTGGAAAAAACTTTATTTAGAGAAAACTAGTCTGATTTGAGTTTGGGTTCGGGAGTTGATTATGCATAAAAAAAAGGACAAAAACTTAATTTTGCGGCATCCCTAATACATTCGTGTAAACGGTTACCTTAATTAATAGTGCAAATTATTACGTTAATTAATAGTGCAAATTATTTACAATCTCTAAAAGAAAATTGAGAAAGTTAAGTATCAAGTTGTCACAACTCAGGTACTCCGAAACGAGTTAACAAGTCATCGCGACTTAGTTAGCATTTTTATTATTAAAAGCATGTTCAAATATTTTTTGATAAAAAAATAAATAATACGTTAAAAAATAAAAAATAAAATTATTTAAACATGGGACAAAAATTATAAATATTTAATTTTGACTCAACTTGTGCTCCTACGTATCCTTTGGTGCAATGAGGAACTCAAAGCCACGTAGTTCTTTCTAAAAATATTTGTGTGTTGATTAATTTAAAATTTTTTAGTTTCAGAGTATCAAGTTGTTACAACAAAAATACTTTAAAAAAACAGATTTAGAAAGTCGTCACGACTTAGCTAAAAAATTTATTTTTATGTTAACAAAATATGTGTTAATTAAACTAAAAAAAATTAGAGTATTAAGCTGTCATAACTCGGATTCTCTAAAATGAGTAAACAAGTCGTCACCACTTAGCTAACAATTTTATTTCCATGCTATTCATTTTCTTTTTATTTTTCTCTTATAGCAACAACAACAACAATAATAATAATAAAGCTATTCAGGGCCTAAAACACTGCCCAAAAAGAAAAATCAGCAAATCAAAGAAAAAAAATTAACAAACCCTAGTTGGCCCAAGCTGCAAACGAAAACAAAAATGAAACAAAAAAAAGCCAAACTAACCAGCAAACAACAAATAAACAAAGGGATGTTCTGGTCCCAAAAGACTGTCCCCAAAAAGAATCAAAATAAAAAGTAAACAAAATCAGCACAGAAAAAAATTGCACCCAACAACATGGCCCAACAAACAACTTAAAAAAAATGAAGCCCAACAATACAAAGCTTAAAAGAAAATGCCAACCAAACTCTGCCCTTCTCTTTTTTTTCTCATTTATCCTCTCTTTCTCTGATCTCCATCCCTCTGCCAGACTCCATCTCGTTCTCTCTTCAGGGGTTGCCACCGCCACGGCGGGTCGCTGGCGGTGGCGAGCGTCCCTTTCTTTTCATCTAGATCTGTTCCCTCTATCACGGACTCCCTATCTCCACGGTTGCTCTCTCTCTCTCTCTCTCTCTCTCTCTCATGTTCATTACTCTCTTTCCCTCTCAGTTTCTTTCTTGGTGAAGCAAGGTCAAGCCAATGTTCCCTTGAATTGAGGATTGAGAGAAATTTCTCCTCGCATCCCTCGCTAGGAGGTGGACACATGCTACAGATAGATCAGATTTACTTTATAGCAGTTATTCAAATTTACTTTAGCTTCTATGTTTTATTTATCATTCAGTATATGTATATCTAAATGCCATGAATACATGCAATATATGTTATTTGTGTGTTATCGAGGTACCCACAACTGAGATGAAAAACTCACCTCCTATGTCGATAATATCTTTCAGATACAGTAGAGAACAATGAGAACGTCCCCTTCTTCCAATAAAAGTGAGGATTCAATGTCAATGGTAAGCTCTGCTTCGCAGTGGGGTCTACCAAGGTCATTAGTAGTTATGCTCCAGATCCTAGGACAAGATCCCCCATTTTAGCATTCATGTATTTAATTATGTTTTTAGGACATCACTTCAAAAGTTATGTAAACTCAGTTATTATTAAATGAAATCAGTTATTTTACGAAATCAATTATTTATTATGAAGTAAAGTTCTTTATTTTTAGCATTGCATGTATGTTAATATGCCACGTTAGAGCTTCTGTAGTGTAGTAGCCCTACGTGCGATTGCGTCTTAAGTTGGGGCATGGCACCATGTCAATTTGAAAATGTCGTTTGAAGACTGCTCTCATAGCCAACACAGATGAGTAAGTTCTTGCTCATGGTTTAGCCATTATATTTATGTTCATATTTATAAAGCATGATTCTATTTTAACGGTTTTGACATTTATGGAAAATAAGAATTTGTTTTACGAAAACTATTTACGAAAAACCTTTCTATAAAATTTTTTTTGGAAACGTTTTATTGAACCTTTTTATGGAAACATGTTTTATTTATTTATGAAAATCATATTTATCGTTATTAAAGTTATCAACTTATTTAGGAAATCATTTATGAAATAGTTTGCAAAAGAATTTATAAAGTCATGAAAACCTTTTTAGAAAAAGTCATGGGGCCATTGTTTTAAATGCATAAAGATCATCATGTTGCATTTTTAAATGTTATGATCATGTCAATTATTTCAGTTATCATTTATCAGTTATCATATTCATGTTATTATATTTAAATTGTTTTCATGGGAGTTGGATTTAGGATAGAATTGTAAGTCAATGACAGTCTATATTGACCCTGGTATACCTTTTACAATCATTATGTAGAATAGGATTCATTCATATAATTTAGAGTGGCAAGACCGTGAAGCTTAGACATGGAAATGGTCGTGAAGCTTAACAACAACATATAGTTATGAGCAATGGCCGTGATGCCCGGCAACAACATCAACATATATAGCTAGATCGTATTACTCGCAATCCGTCTATCTAGATACCTCCCAAATGCTATTTACTTTAATGTTTTTATGAAAGCTCTATTATTGGCATTACTATAATAATATTATAATATTTTTGCATGATAAGTATTATATGTATTGCATATGCGTGTCAATATTTTAAAACGTCCTTGTGGGTGCTGTGGGCGTCGCTTGCTCACTAAGGTTCTCCCCAAAATCCTCACCCTTTAACTCCCATTCCAATTGCAGGTTAAAATGTAACAGTAGTTCATGGAGTTCATGGTCAATCATAGCGACATTAGGATTTCTTGAGCAAGCAATCACTTTGAGGTGAAGCTATCCATAGAATGATGTTAGACTTTATTTTATTTTATATTCGTGTCTATGTCTAGAGTGTTCCAGTTGTACACGAGAAGAATCTTCAGAGCATATCATGTATTTTATATATAGAATCATGTTTATATTTTCAATGGAAAGTTGTAAGAGTTTATGTTTTAGTTACTTCAGCTATGTTTTTATAAATTAAAATATGTTTTGTGAGGAAAGTGTTTCTAAGAAGCTTTAGTAAGGAAACTAATTCCTTGCTTGTTGGTATCAATTTTGAGTTGTTATAATATTGAAATAGCACTCTAAGGGGATTTTAGCAAGGATGAATAAGGTGGAAACAAGACTTCTGTTAGTGAGACTCCTCCTAACAATGATGGTTTCTGAGGTGATGAGTCCTGACGGCAGCAAGCCATTCTGCGGGGACTCCAATGCTAAAATTAGAAAGGTGGTTGGCTGCTATTTTAAGGTAAAAGGAGTTATGTCATACCTGGACAAAGTGCCATAAGGGTATTTGTAGGGTCCCAAATTAGGTCATGTCCGTGACTCGTTTGGCTGCTCTTTTAAGGTAAAAGGAATTATGTCATACCAGGACAAAGTGCCATAAGGGTATTTGTAGGGTCCCAAATTAGGTCATGTGCCTGACCCGTCCTGATATCATGGGCCCTACTATAATATCCCGCATATTTAACTTAGTAGAAAGTTCGCAAAATAAATAAAATAATTTATAAATGAACTTAGAAAGGAGAAAAACATTACGAATGCCTCCCTTAGTGAAAAGTTCCCTAAACAACTCTTCATAGAGCCCTTTGTAGGAGTTGGCCTGTCGAGGTCAGTAGAAATTATTCCATTGGGAATTTCCAAATTCTGCTGATACTCAAATGATTCCTCGCGACCTCTAGAGATGGATGAAAAACCTAAAGTGTTGATAAAACGGAAATCAGTTCAGTTTCGGACGATTTCGCAGACACTAGAACAGTCCCGTTCGGCCCCATTTAGCCAGTAGAACTGAGCAAAGGGTCTTAAGTCTTTGGAAATCCTACTTTAGAGATGGAAAGTTCTCAAAATACCTTAGATTAGCCCAAGACCTCATTAGGAAAATGAGTGAGAGCAGGCGACCGCCAAAACGCCAGCGGAACGGTCCCGGTCGGACACCGGCAAAAAATAACGGATCAAAGGTATCTATGAAAAATACTCCTCCGGAGAAAAATTCACAAATGCCTTAAACCAATAATATTCCCATGTAGGGGGAAAATAGAGGATCGCGACGGTACAAGCGGAATATTTTTCGAACGACCGTGCGCTACGCACCGGCACTGCGAGCGGTAAAACACGAGCGAAACAAGACCGGTAGGTGGCTGGCAAGGAAGGGGAATCAATGATGCACAAGCCTCCTGTCGGTAGGTAGCTGGCAAGATGCGGGGTCACTTCCCTGTCTGCAGGTGGATGACAGGGAAGGGGACGATGATTGTTGTCGGTAGGTGGCTAGCAACGGATTCACAGAGATGAATCGATCATGCTGATGATTGCTGTCGGTAGGTGGCTGGCAGCGGATTCACTTTCCTGTAGGTAGGTGGCTTGCAGGAAAGATGAATCAAATAAAGAAAAGAATATGAAAGTATGAAAGAGTAAAGTATAAAAGAAAGAAAGAAAGAAGTATAGTATGTGGTGTATGCTTGAATGTATGTATGTATGTAAGGTATGTAAAAATGTATGTATGGAAGTATGAATAAGTAAGAAGATAAGTAAATATGAGGTAAGTACCGTCAAGAGAACGCTCGAGACGGCTATGTAAGTAAGCGAAGGAAAATAACAAGCACGAGAACTTAGTAAGCAAGAGTAGTTCCCCTATCACCTAGTAACGTAGATAAAGCTGTTCAGGACCTTAGGCCAGATAATAATTAGTACGGATGTTAGTATACATGTTCACTTAGAAACACCTGAACGGCCTGGAGTATAACTAAATGAAACCCGAGAGCGCAGAGCTACAGTTTTCCACTGAGAACCTACCGTTCTCACCCCTACTGCCTTATGACTCTAGGATAGCATGACGTGTACACCGAGACGGAGCAGGTAGCGGAAGTCAAGCCGAGTTGTGGACGTCAGAGGACCCCGAGGGAGCAATCGCCAGCAGCTGATGCTTTATGTTTTGAACTAGCTTAAGGGATTTGATGTTCCCTTAGCATATATGTAAATTATATGTATTATGACTTATATACTTGATGATGTAATTATGTATTATTAATTGAATGTGCAATGGTGTTATGGACCGAATACTTGTATGTTTATCTACTTCTCTTATAACATTTCCAGTATCGTTATTCTGTAGTTACTTATCGTTTAAGTCCGATGGGACTCTATCTCTTGTATCTTGATATGTTTTCTTGAACACGCACGGCTCTTAGTTTCTGTAAGAAAGGTAAAAGTTTTGAAAATGATCCATATTTTTTAATAAGAAAAATTTGCCAAGCTAAAAGTAGGGGCTAGAAGTAACCCCGACCAAAGCAGAAAACAACCTAGTGAGCATTGTTTACTATGTACGGGTAAACAGTTAGCTAGGGTGTTTCACCTACCCTTCTAAAAAACATGGCAGTAGCCCTTTGAGGCAGCCAAGTCCCCTAATCCCGAGTTAGGCTACCCCCATTAGTAGGTCTTCTTGGACTAAGCCTGCATGGATTGAAAGGATCTTTGGTCCTTATAAGCTCATAATCGTTGACCCGTAACAAGTATGTATATTGTATAAACATAGAAACAAGTAAGTTTAATCTCGATGACATTTTTATAATCAATGTTGAAAAAAAATGAAAACAATTTTTTTTTAAAAAAAAAGTAATCAGTGTTTGTGTTACATAGTTATTGGGCAGCGATTTTTTATTTTGGAAAAACAAAAAGACAAAAAACTAAGGCCTCAAAAAGAAAGGCACCATAAAGACGTCACATAGGAGAGGTTGCAACTCCATAAACAAAGTATCAACTTGGCCCCCCCTCCCCCCCCCCCACAAAAATATCCTTGTTTGGCCTGTCAATCCCCACACAAATCCCCTTCCTTCTAGACATGTTTCACATCCACAATCCAATGCTCATGCAACCAATCCCAAAAGTTAAGGATCACTGCTTGATAAATATGAGAATCCGCATTGGCCGCATTGATGAGGTGCACGTCGTCCGTAGAATTGCTCTCGGAATGAACAGGAAATCCATGATCCTAATCCACTTTAAGACCAAATCTTACCGCCAAGAACTCTGAAGGAAGGTTACCCGAAACCCCAATGTAACCATGAAAGCTCAGGATCCACTTCCTGTCCTCTCCTATAATTAAACCACCAAAAGGCAGCATGACCCAAATTACCTCTAGAGCTGCCATCAACTTTAATAGAGTAACTTAACCTGACTGAGGCCAAGTCCATCTATCAAAACGATCACTTATAGGAGCTAACACAAGCTGATCTATGCATGTCACCACCATTAAATCGCGCCGAATATTAGCCAAAATCACAAGGGTGGGAATCATAGAACTACTGAGGACTTCATCATTGCGTTGTCTCCGAACCCACCAAATCGGGTCGCACAAGAGAGCAACATCACCACAGTTAAAAAACCCTCTAATCCAAAAGAAAATCGCAGTGGCACTCCAAATGGCAAGGGAACTAAAGAAAATTGTACATCACACCTTAAAAATTGTCTCTAAATAGAAAGTAGCAAGTACCAAGAAGACATGTCAAATAAAGCAACAGAAAAGGGTCAAAACTTAAGTGACATAAAAAAGATAAAGCACATTTGAATATTGTACATTTGTATTTGTTTAGTCTCAATACATTCCAAATGAAAAAAATGACAAATATCTTAGTTTTTTCTTTTTTACATGTAAACAGACTTTCATTATATAATGGAAAATAACATTTTAATTTCATAACATTACCATATACTTCAAATTATTCTTATACATTTATTTTTAAAAAAAAAAAACATGAGAGCCTAATCTCATTGATTTTCTAGTGTCCACTACTCTCATGCACTACTCATTCTTTCTTTAGTTTTGCATTGTACATGTCTTTGTATCTCTATATGGCAGTTCCCAATCCAATTCCTATTCTGCTATAGTCCAAATATCTACATATATTCCAAGTCATGAGCTGCAGCTGAGTTGACATATGCCAGTGCATTGAGGGGTGGCTCCATAAAGAAAAGGAGTGAGCTTAAAACAATGATGAATATGGTGAACACAATCAGTGATTTGCAAGGGTCGCCATGTTTTCTAACGAGTTTGAGTCCTTCTTCTTGACCACTTCCTGATGATGCATCATTCAGCTCAAAGGTCGGGCTAGTTAAAAACCCATATGCCATGCCTGTGAAAGCTGCTCCAGAGTGTGTCCTACAAACCAGTTTACCACTAAATAATGGTTTCTACTTTACAATTTAAAGAACATTTTTGAACATATAACTGTTTTTGTTTGAGCTCTCAAGTGTTTTTGACATATCCAGTTTCATTATTTCTTGTAACCTAGACTCCTAGATTTAAAATGTGAACTTGCTCTCATTTTGTGAGACTCAAATCATCCACATATATGCCTCTTCCTTTTGAAGTTATGCTCCTTCCATGTTTTACTGAGTTTCATTTATATCCCTGAATAATGTAAGCCATACCATTCATCAATTGGACCGAGGTTGCATAATACAAAACCAAGAGCTGTAACTATTATTGCCTTCTGGAACATATTCTTTGAAACATCATTTGCAATAACATCTCTGTTCTGAATTTGGTACATGAGCCAAGCGCCAATTATTGCAAATACAGGTCCCTGAGTGCATGTTGTAGATAGATATAGAGAGGTGAGGTGGAAACAAAAAAGGAAGGTCAAACATAAAGGCATAGTAAAAATTAATTCAACTACACACATCATTTTCAGAAGGACAAACGTACAGTTAACAAAAATTTTCAAAAGAAAAAAAAAAAAAAAAAAAGTACAGTTAACAACTTCTAAGCAGGAGACACAGACACACAGAACAAATGAAATATAATACGAGAATTCTGATGCAAGAACCTTTTTCCATTAATCCTGCTATAGAATATTAAATATTAAGAGAATTTATTAAAATCAAAGCAGATGGAACTCAGTCATTACAATATCAACTACATGGTTCTTGCTTTATATTTTGATAACTTCCTTCATCCCTTTCTATGTTTGAAGTTTGAATTAGTTGTCTTACAAAGTATTGTCTTAGTGTTTCACTTAGGTTCTTTAAATTTTTTTCTTTTTTAGATTGGCAAATTATTTAAACTTGTCGATAAGTTATTTAAACTTGTCAATGATGTAAATCTTTTGCAGAAAATCTTGCATAAAATATCTTGTTAACGTAATTTTAAAAAAATAATCCCCACTCGATTTCCTTTAATACCTTATACTCTGCTCATACAAAGCCATTATAATTGGAATTATTAAATTCATGTAGCATCCTTGTTCACGAATACTATGGGGGAAAAGCAGAGCTCAACCTTGATTCGAAAATTCACTTTAATATACAACTCTCTAAAATTCCTTACATAGAAAAATGAAATATCATAGCTTAATCACTAAAACAAGTAAAAGACATAATTGTTAAGCAGAAGGGACAATGACTTAGAATTGTCAATTGTAGATTGATACTTACAGTCCCACCAACGGTTGGATCTGGTGTATGTAGAAAGCTTGTGAAGTTGCCAGAAATTCCACCCAGTATGTAGATTAAGAAAAATGTAAATGAACCATAGCCTCTGCAAACCTGGGGCCCAAATGTTAGAAGGGCCGAACAACTGAGAGCCATGTGAAATATTCCGGCGTGCTGCATGTCAAAAAGTTACTATGAGTTATTGGGAAGGCTTTTCATACTATCCCTCAAGTTTATATTACGATGCAATATGTCCCCAGATACTACTGTTCATGATTTTTCATGATTGTTTTAAAGCAATGGGTGAATGAAAATGCTTTCCATGCAGGAATTATATCATTAACTTCCCAATTCTATACTATAGGCTGGCATTTTAGCCAAGCTCAAGAAGGCTTCAAACCAGCCCAGTTCTCCGTAATTCAGGGTACTGTTATAAGGTCTTTCAGGACAGGTGGCTTAAAGTGGTTGAGAAACTCAACTCCAGGAATTTTAGAATCCCCACAGATATTTAACCAGTCCCATGAATCTTGTCAATCTTTCAATGAAATGCGCCATACTTAGCAGAAAAGAAAAAAGGCAGGCATTTTAATGGTGTTATTTTGAGTTTGAAAGTTACCACTTTGAAATAAAGTCAACTCCCAAAATTAAATATACTGTAAAACATATCACAAGCTTAAATCAAACATCAGAAATGATGAATGTCATGTAAACAGTGCTGTATGTATGTCGAATGGAAAGACGGACCCAATTCTCAATCTTGTACCAGAAACATTGGTGTTACAAGCCTCCACCATTCTCCAACCATGATCAAATGATTTATCTTTGCTCCATATAGTAGTGGAAGTGAAAACAGCTCGAAATCAGCATTTCGTATAGGGCTTGCTATTTCAAATAGAAATACTGCAATGTTTACAGAAACCAATATACCTCTGCATCCAAGATAACAACATATAAGAACATAAAGATTTATTTATTTATTTTTTTCTTAATATGCCCTATATCATACAATTAATTGGGGAAAGTATGTTAGCAACAAGACAAACACAGCAAAACTTACATCAGGTAGAGACTGGAGGTTTCATCACGCTGCTGTGAAACCATAGTGAACCTTGGATCACTTACACCTCCAATACTTCTTATATCCACATAAGTACTTGATTTCCTCCACTTTGGCTTTCCAGCATATTCATTGATAGAATGTTTCAATTCTAAATTCTCATCGTAACTAGATGGTACGGGAGAGTCTTGGTTTACACCTGCACATATATATACTTGTGAGTTCATCAGTTCAGCAAGCAAGCAAATGCGAAAACACCAAGAATTCTGTATTCTGCTCAACTTTCAGTGTTAGCACTTATAAATTTAAAAAGTCGTGCCTCATACTTTGAAATATTCGGTCGCCGACTAAAAGAAGAATTTACAAGTCTTTGTTTGCGCTAGCAGCTTCAAGTGATTGAGAAGAGCTGCCAAACTTAAATACTATAAGGATTCAAAAAGAGAAGGCCCGGCAATATTCAAAGTAATCACACTTTACCATAATTTAGTTTGCCTAGATACTCATCAAGAGACTCCAGTCCACGTTTCGATCTGGTTTGACTATCTCTATGACCCACCTGCATCAACTTTTCCGATGAATCAAAAATGCCTAACTTTGGATGAACCTGGAGTTTTCTAAAATATGAATCTAGTGATCTTATTTGTTTCTCAATAGAGCTAGATTCTGCCGAGTGCAAAACCTTGGAAAGGTTGTCTCTCTTTGAATAACATCCCTGAATGTTGCCTAGGTAACTGTTTTCTGGACCGCAAACCCTGAGTACTTGTTCCATCGCGCTCTTATGTGAAGAGCCTCTGCCATGAACTATGCTCTGAGGTACATTCCTCTCTCTTGTGTTTGGTTTTGCATAGATATTGTTCACTTCATATGAGGGATGGCGACTCCTACCAACTTGACTCGGAATTGAAGAGTACCTTAGCATGCTAACATGGTCACACATGAACCTTGCCTCCTTCTGCCTTATTACACTTTGCGTCATCAGATTTTGGTCCTTGCAGGGCGTTTTGTAACATATCGAAAATGCAGCCATGAAAGCCTGAAGAAAAAAAAAAAAGAGAAAATGTATAAGAAACTTGCAAAGGAGGAAAGCTCTTTGTGTTCTTGGAAACTACATTATCATCATTCATGAGACAAAACATCAGCAAGGAATTGAAGATCTTCATAACATTAGAGCAAGAAACACTAAAACAGCAAAGAAGAAAATATCCAAGTAATTGTGTCCACTCTACAGCTCTAAAAGCAGAGCTTCAATCGTTTCTGCATATGTTTCTAAGTGTGCAACGAAACCTAAATTCTCCAACAAAGGTGATTGTAAACTAGCAAGTTGTAACGGCGAAGAAATGGAATTTGAAATCCCTAGCTTCCATTTCGAAAAGGGGAAGATAAGGGTACCTCTCATGAAAGTACAAAGCACAACCGAGAAGCTGAAAGCTACAAGTGACACGAGAGAGGGGCTGGACCTACCTGACTCTAAGGTGTTTGTTTAATTGCCCCTTCCTTCAACTAATGCGAGGCTGTTAAGTTATCATCACACTTATATATCAAGATAGAGTTTGGGAATCTCAGGGGTCATTTGCAACTTAGTACTTCAATTAATTGCTAGTGGCTCCACGACGATGATGATGGTTTTGTTGATAATGAACCGAATTACTACCTTATCTCTGTTTAGCCATTCATGCCGTACAACAAGAGATAATCCATTGTGTGTGGACCAATAAATGCATCTAATTGGATTCGGATGGACCCGCTTACACGTTGCATGCTCCAGTACCTCAAACTCGGTTGGGGTTCTCCTTCCGTATAAAGTTAAAAAAACTTGTCAATAATCCCACGTCAACATTTTTGTTGTCATGATCGCATGTATGTATGGTATACATAATAAAGACAGAGCGCAAAATATTTTTGCACACACATGCACAATTTTTTTTTTCACGTATAGAATTGTTTCGACTCAAATTTGGGTCCGAGATGTTCGTCACGGTTCTGAGATAGTTTGCACTTATTCACTTTCGACATACCGTAAACACTCAACCATTGAACTTAAGATTTTGTAACCGCTCAAGAGTCATTGAAATAACAAAAATGTTATACGTACACCCAATTTAATACACCCATGCATATACCATTAACAATACACAAACTTTATTCTCATAAGTGCACAAACATTACAAACTTATATATGATATTCTTAATTATACTTAATTAAGTGCACAAACATTACATGTATTAAAACACAAACTTTATATATATATATAAGTATATGGTGTATGTATGATGTATATTTTTTGGTGTACGTGTAGCAGGACTCATGAAACAATTAATAACGCCAGAAACAATTACGATTAAATAAAAAATAAAAATGATGTTTGAACTTGTTTTAGAAATAAAAATGTTAACTAAGTCGCGACGACTTATTAACTCGTTTTGGAGTATTTGAGTTGTGACAACTTGATACTCTAAACTTTCTCAATTTTCTTTTAGAGGTTATAAATAATTTGCACGATTAATTAATGTAATCATTTATACATATGTATTAGGGGTGCCACAAAAATTAAGTTTTTGCCATTCCCTATGCATAATTGACTCCCGAACCCAAACTAAAATTAGACCAATTTCTCTAAATAAAGGTTTTTCCAATTTTTCCTAATCTAAATAAAATTGGTGGCGACTCCATTAAATTCTTTTTCTTTTAAAATTTCGTCGCCTATCCTGCCGCGACCATCGTCGTGACAATGACAACTCACAAAAGTCGTCACAATAGGTGTAAACTTTTAGTGACCACTCATAGAAGTTGTCACAGTAAGCCTAACTTATAGTAACAACTCACAATTCTCATTAAAGTAGACGTATTTTATAGTAACAACACAAAAAAAGTCATTATAATAGATGTAAACTTATTGTGACAACTCATAAAAGATGTCACAGTAGACTTAACTAATAGTGACAACTCATAAACTCGTTACAATATACTCTCTCTATAATGACAAATCACAAATGTCATCACAATATGTGCTTTGCGAAAAGTTTGTCCACCTTAACTTGATAGGGTGGAATTTATAGTGTCTATATTAGTCCAATACATGTGTAGTGGTACAATAAGGTTGGTTGAACAATTTTTTGATTTTTATAAAAGAATAATAATTAATCATATCTTATCATTTAGAATTTATTAACATTCTTATGTACTACTTTTAACTCATATGTTTACTTTCTCATTCTCTTTACATTTATCCTTCATGTTATAAAAAATCATTATATACAATATAATTAATGTGAATTTCTTAAAAAAAATACTTAGGAGACCTAATTTATCAATCTATTTATCAACTTACCAACCTCTATGAATGACAGTTGATATTTTTATTTCTATTTTGTCCTTGAAAGTGCTAAGTGTCATTCATAAAAACTTGTTAATCAATAAGTAGGTCGATGAATTATGTCTCTCAAGAATTATTTTTAATAATTTCTTTAATAGAATGTAGCTTAATTAAATAGCAACACTTACTAGGTATCAAGGAACATATGAACACAACAACTAAAAATTTAGAATTGGTTACTTGAATCCACTTTTTTTTTTACGAAATCATTTTTTGATTTCTGTTAGTTAATATGAAAATTTGATTAAAATTATTTAAATTTAAATTAAAATTTTTTTGAATAAGTGGTTGAAGTCAACTATATCATATATATATATATATATATATATATATATAATTTTTTAATTCAATTTTTATTATTTTCTCTCATTTGAAATAACACAACCACTAAACCTCACAATCATAATCTTTTCCAATTTAAATATTATGTTGTGGGGGTATGAACATTTAAAATTTAAAAGAAAGAAGTGGAATCGACTGCTAGAGCTTAGTTTGACAAATCTAAGCAATAGTTTAAAAAATTAATTAAACTAATATTTATGTTTGTTTTAAATTAAACACTCTTTTTTGGTAGGAGTTGATTTTTTTTTTATGTTGAATCTAATCAATTTATTTAATAGTTTTTTTTGTGCATGTGTTCCCTTAATCACCAATTTCTCAGTCTTCAAACTAACTGCCCGTCTGTCTCTCTTTATGCGCTTACTTTCCACCGTCTCTTAGCCGTCCAATCCGCATCCTCTTTTGATGATTCATTAATTGTAAGCAGAAGAAATGATTTGATATTTCTTTTTCCGGTGAAAGATTTATAATGTATCATTAAATAATTTCTTATTTTAATTTGCGATATATGTTGAACTAATTGATTATTTCGGATTTTTAAAGGGTAGTATGTACGTTATTTCTCTAGTTAGGTGTTCTTTTCTTATTACTCTTGAAGTAACAAATTCAATTTCAAAACAAAATTGGTATAATGATTATTAATAGGAATGCTATATTCACTTTTATGATATCTGTTCTTGACTTCCACTTTGCTTGCTTCTTTAATTTTTTGTTTTGAATTTTATTTTCATCATACGGGTTGTACCTAGTTGATTCATTGTTCCTCCCATAGAATCATTCCTAACCGAAATGTAGGTCCCCAAAATTTGAGAATTTCTAAACTCTCCTAGCAAGATTTTGACTTATATTTTCTTAAGCCAAATTTTCACAAACACGCCTAAACCAAACCAACCTCAAATCTCAGAGTTAACACAACAATACAAACATATAAGAGATAATTAACTTGCACAAATTTAAAATATAGAAATTTTAGCTTTAACCTCAAACCTTTTCCTCGTGACCTCGGGGCCGAGAAACCACCTAAAACACATAAAAAATAGCCACAAAAACTTGGTGGTTAATCAAGGTATGATGGAGGAATGGTGCTATCGGTTGGTGGCTTGATGGTGCACATGCATGGTGGTGAATCGTGCTCTAGGTTGGTGGCTTGATGGTGCATACGCATGGTGGTGGTGGTCGTGGGTGTGTTTGTGATGGTTAGGGTGGCTATGATGGCTTTGATGATGGGCACATGGTGATGATGAAGAGATGGATGTCAGATGAAGGTGATGGCTCTTGAGGGTGGCTAAATGGTGGTCTTGGTTTTGTGGTGGTGAGGTCGAATGATGATGAGGGTGATGATGATGATGTTGAGTTCAGTTTGGAGGTGGTGGCTTTGGATGGTGAAGAGGAAATGAAATGAGGAATGTGGATGGAGGAGGAGCTGTGGATGGAGGAAGTAAGGATGGAGAGAAATTTCTCTCAAGTGCTTTTGCTTTTTCTTTGTTTTGAGCTAAATTAATGGAAAAGAATTGAAATTGTAACAATTAATGGTGCATTGCGGGGGCAGCTGGCCGTGAGGAAACATGGCCTATGGGTGTGGATTTTCTACCATGTGGCCACGATGTTTCACATGGTGGCAAGGGGTAGAGTGTGACATGTCACGTGTAGGTTCAGTGCTTGATTCGAGGTGCTTTGGGACACTAATTAAGACGCGATTATTTTGACTTTCTTAGGGTAAATTAAATTAGATAAAGGTAAAAATAACTCAACCACTATAAAATTGAGCCCCAAGGGTACCTTTAACCATTAATTAAATTTAGACAGAGAGATAATAAGTTTTGGGCGCGTAGGACCACACGAAAAGCCAAAATGGTTACCTGGGTTTCCATAACATGAGAATTTTCTGAGACGGCTCCGGATAGGGACAAAGATATTCATTGGGATTAAGATGACATGGAAACTCATACCAAGACACCCCTTTAGGCTTTAGGCACAAGTTTTTACTTATCGGGGTTATTGGTTGACAAATAGGGCCCACCAGGGCCCATTGGAAGCTTATTTGATAACAAGAAACTCAAGAAATAGTCTTGTGCATGGCAGGGACACTTGTCACGAAATGATAGTGGTTTGACACACTTTTCTCAAGGAGGATAGTTGGTAGCAACATGTGGCACCCATGCATGGTGCGCATCATGACGTGTCATGCTTTGATCTGACGCATGATTTAAGGTGGGTTGAGAACTAAAACGCAACCATTTGGTTTGTACATGGTTATTATTGAATTAAAAAATAATTAAGTACATATAAATCATGGTAAGAGTGTTTTCCACACTCGAACTTAGGCTCAGAAGGCTTTAGATAGAAAATATAAACCTTAGAAACATTCGGGAAAAATTCTAATTCTTGAGCTGAAACTCTTATTTGAGAGGTGACAAAGGTTTTTGGATTGGAAAAGAATGGAAGTGACAAATATCTATACTTACTCAAGGTGTAGGAAAAGTCCCGAGACCTCCTCTATGGGTCTCTAGCTCAAGGGTTTATCCATTGGAGAAGGTGGTTGACTGACAGAAAGCTAAACGGGACAATTTGACGCTAGATTGTGATCTAACCATTCTAGTTTCCACCTTACAATAATATTAAAATAAACATAATTATAACAAAATGACTCATAGAGGATGAATGGTTCAGCTAATACCTGAATAACAATACATGCTGAACTTGGCAGATGGTATTCTAAGACAATGCTTAGAATAGTGAAAAAGCAGGGTGTTATAATCCACCCACCTTAAAAATAATTTTGTCCTTGAAATTTGATGTCTGTGAATAGGCTTAGAGACTTGATTTGTGTCACTGACCTAAGTTTCCAATCGCTCTCTTCAAACAAAACTTAGTGCCATGCAACTTGGACTATGGGAATTGTCCTAAACCATAACTACATGCCTTATGGACAACAATCATCATCTTGAGCGATTAAGATCTTAGGCCACGACTTAACTAAATTCATTCAAGCATAAGACTAGGGGAACAAACCGTAGAATTTTAACTTGAGGAAATACTAAAGTTCATGGGGAAGGTTAGACAGACAGGGTGACAAGGTTCTATGTGTAGGTAGCTGGCTTTATGTGTTTTGAGTTTTAAAAAGGATCCTAAGGGAACATGGACTCGGTACCTTAACTCTAGCAACCCGCTATATGGCTATTCTAAGCACGACTTTCAAATATATATCGATTTCAAAATCTACAAGCTTTCTTTTCTAAAACATCGCAACTCTTTTGACAACTTTGAATAGTGAGAATTCTCCTAACATTAGGCCCCAAGAAAGTATAACTCCCTAACATCCTTTTAAATATGGCAAATGGTATTTCCAGCTTTACACACTTCAAATGATACTACTCCATATTAACCCGGTTACTCTGGTTGTGTACCAATCCATCTTACGAAAAATACTTGACTCAACTTCTAGATGTAACACCCCACCTTTTCCCTGCTATTATGGGCACTGCCTTAGAATGTTTTTCCCTAGACACCTGGCCTTTCAGCCATGTGTTGTTGCCACCTCTTTTAAAAAGAGTAATCATGCCTCGTAATTTTCCATATTTCACTTGGAAAGTTAAGACCTTTCCATTCAGGGATCCAAGTGAATTCCTTTTCTTTTCCTCCATCCATACACCAATCTTCTTTCACCTCCATAAAGATAAAACCCGTAGAGTGAAATGATAGGACGGGACTCTAGGAATTTGTCTTTGCAATTTCCCTTAGGTACTTTTGGTTTCTTGTAAGTAAGAAGCCCCAGGCCCGGCCGTTTAAAGCCAATTAACCATAAAAGTGAACACATTTCCCCTTAAGCTTTCCTTTGCAAATTCTCTAAGCTTCCAAGTCGTCTCTTGAAAACCTTCTCATTCTTTCTTTAGTTGACGCCTCCGAGTCACTACCTTGTTCGTTTCTCATTCATCATTTTATGTTGAAATGGTATGAAGATCACTAGAGAAACAAATTCTCTAAGTCCCACCGAACTCAATCAAGAACTCTCCCTTATGTTGACTGCAAGCCAAATTTGCGGATGGAAATCTTGCATTTCCCTCATCGAGATATTCACCATCCATCCCTCACTCTCTTATCCTTCTCGGTACCATTGTCATTTCCGTTCTTTTGAAGAAAATCCTCAAGATAACTCTTCTTTTCTTTGACGAATCGCTTAACAAACCTATGCGTGTGATGTGTGTCCATCACTTCTTCACCACACGGTGGAGAAACCCCACTTCCCTACAAAATGAGAGGTTTAAAAAGAAAACACAATACACTTCCATAATATTCAAAATAAATAAAAGCTTACGTCATTGGTTTCCTTCTTATTCTGTGATGCACCTGCATCCGAAAACTTAAGCCTTGATTTTCCCTGTTATTGGAGTGGAAGCCCGCTGAACTGAGATAATTGCACCCAATCAGTGTTACTACGCTAGCACGCCCTGACACTCCTTCAGTGTTGTAGCACTGGCGTCGATCCATCGACTACTGAAAAAGACGTACCAACACGAAGAAATTGAGTCTTCTCCTGTTCGGTGTATGATGAAAGCCTTTTCAACCACTTTCTAGGATCTTGACATGGCTCTAGATCTTGTCACAACCATGCCAATCTCTTAGAAAGTTTGTCTGCGCTTTTGCTGTTCAAATTAAATATTTATATTCATACCTACTTTACGGCTTTCAGATTCCAAAAGGAATCCGTTTGCAGTATAGGGTATGGTCGATCCCACAGGGAGTTGTAAAAATACCGTTCTTGAGTTCATTTAANTTAGTTGTCAGTTAGCAAGTAGTTAATGGTGGTTGTATGTTAGTTATTCAGTTAGCTTGGGATGCAAGCAAATGCTCTTGTGTATAAATGGCTTATGCCACTCAAATGAAACCAACTTTCATTTTCCAAACTCGCGTCTGGTTTCTTTCTCTTTTCTTGTCATGCAAGCCAATGCTGGCATGTGAATTCTTTCATGGTATCATTCGCTTCTCTTCTTCCGCATCTCTGATTCTGCATCTTCATCTCTTCAACTTTTGATCCTTCACTGAAGTTTTCTTTTCGCACGCGCTTCAATTCTTGCTGTGACTTCTTGCGCATTCGATCTTTGCTGCGATTTCTTGCACTCTTGATCTTTGCGGTGATTCCTGCAATTACTTAAAGCGTTATTCAGTTCGACATTGCATCAATGGCGAAAATTTTTGGACAAGATTCATCTTCCACCAACTCACAGGTTCCTAATCTTGACCCTGCACAGGATCCCTCTTCTCCCTATTACCTTCATCCTAATGAAAATCCATCACTAGTCCTGGTTTCCACGCTCCTCAATGGCGACAACTATCATGGCGCTTCTCTCGAAGAACAAAGTAAAATTCATAGACGGTTCTATAACAAAGCCTGCTGTTGATTCTGTATTGTATAACCAATGGGAGCGGTGTAATCAATTGGTTCTGTCATGGATAATTCGAGCTGTTGAGCCACCCATCGCTCAAAGTGTCTTAAAGATCGCTTTTCTCAGGGTGATCTCCTTAGGATCGTAGATCTACATGAAGAAATCGCTGCTATGCGACAGGGAGATACTTCTGTCACTGCATTCTTCACTGATTTGAAAACTCGTTGGGATAAATTGGACATATTCAGACCCATGCCTGCTTGTAAATGTGTTGTACCTTGCCCCTATGGTGTGCTCAATGAACTAAAGACTAGGTTGAATGCAGACCGAGCCATTAAGTTCCTCAAGGACTCAATGACTCATGTAACATCCCGATTTTTCCTTAGAGAAATAATCGTAAACATAATTACTAAATTAATTTTCTAATCATGATTAGGGAATTAAGATGGGAAATTAGTAAGTAGACTATCCCTAGGAAATAAGACGTGTCACGATAGGAAGTTCGGCGGACAACCGAACAGCCGCTATTCGCCGATGGAATTTTCTGATGCACAAAAGGTATCCATGAAAATAATCTTCTGGAGAAAAATTCACGAACACCTTTAAATATTAATACCCTTAGGTAGAGGGGAATTAGAGGATCGCGACGGTATAAACAAAATATTTTTTGGACGACCGTGCGCGACGCACTGACACTACGAGCGGTAAAACACGAGCGAATCGGAACCAAAAAAAAATTGAAATCCTCAGCAGCAAAGAAGAGGGCTTCACAGTTTTGAAGGAGAATTTTTGACCAAAAAAATTAATTCCCCAAAATGTGCTTCCAAAGTCCCATCACCATACCTTTTTTACTTACTTCACCAACTCACATCACTTACCCATACCTATGCCTATACCTCCCACTATTCACCACATTTTATTTAGTCTAAAAATCAACTAAATTCCCTCACAATCAACCCTCCAAAAATTGAGCCCCTCCCCAAAGTTCACAAGAGAAAACTTCATCTTCCACATTCTCCAAAAACTCACATCCAAACCAAACTCCAAGAACACCCAACATCAAGCCTCAAGCCAAGCATCCTTGCCACCCTCTTCCACCTCCCAAGGACCGAAGCACAGCCCCCATAGTCTCCTCATCTTAGTTTCATTTTCTTCTTTCCAAAACCAAGAGGAACAACCTCTTTCCCCTCCACCTTGGTCGAAGCTCTTCACCTTGGAGAAAGGAGGAGTTCAAGCTTTGGAAACAACAAGGCCTTTGGGACTTCACTCCAAGCTTCCTCCACCACCACCAGGTTCTTTTACAAGTGGGTAAACTCGGTTTGGTCACCCCTTGGTGGCTTATGTTTGCTTGTATGTGTTTATGTGTTTGTATGCCTTATGTTAAATTATGCTAGAAATGCCATGTTAGGACTTAGGAGATGATTCTGAAGGGTCCTGTGACCTGGACTAGCTTAGTATATGATGGTTGAAACGTGTTAAAAATACAAGGAGCATCCATGAGCAAAGAGGAAAGGAAAGCAAGAAAAACGAAGAAAAGAGAGTCTGGTTCGTCAAGCGTAGCTGGGTAGGTCCACGGAGGGTGAGTGAGAGGAGTAAGGAGAGAATTGTCGAGCGACGCCTAGAATGGGACCGAGCGGGTTCCACGGAGGATCCCGGGGGGAGTAAATGTGAGAAAATGAGAGAAAACAAGTAATGAGATAAGTTCTGAGTGTTCCGCAGAGGGAGACCAAGAGGAGTCTAGAGAGTTGATGAGTGGGCACCTAGGATGGTGCTGAGAGGTTCCGCGGAGAGTGACTGAGAGGAGTCTAGAACGTTGATGAGCGGGTACGTGGGAAGTTTCCGATTGGGTTCCGCGGAGGACCTCTGGAGTGATGAGAAGGTTACAAGAAGAATATTGAGTGGGCACCGGGAGTGATGCTGATTGGGTTCCGCGGAGGACCCCTGGAGTAATGAGAAGGTTACGAGAAGAGTATTGAGTGGGCATCAGGAGTGGTGCTGATTGGGTTCCGCGGAAGATCCCTGGAGTGATGGGAAGGTTACGTGGAGAGCGTCGAGTGAGCACCAGTAGTGGTGTTGAGTAGGGTTCCGCGGAGGATCCCTGGAGCGCGAGTGCAGGGTGGGCTTCGCGGAGGGACTCCGAATTTGATGAATGATTACAAGTGCTGTATAATGAATGAATGAGTTATGTCTATGATGATGTATGTGGAGCATTGCATGTAGAACACGTATGTTAGGAATGATTATGCTATCATGCATCATGAGAACTAGAGGTTAATCACGTAAAGTTTAAAGAGCATAATTGAACCTTAGGGAACAAGTGTGTAGCTATTTCTCTTGGCCGACACGCCCCTCACTCGTCCCCCCAAGGGGTGGATTGGTTAATGTTGATGGAAGGAAAGAAAGAAAGAAAGAAATGAAAAGATGAATGAGAAAGGGTGACGTCACACCTAAGGTTATGAGTATGATGATGTAAGAGTCCAACGCTTGGTTGCGTCGCAAGGGCCAACCCCCGTCTCCTACCTAGTGGAGGTTAGCCCACTTGATTGGCAGCAATGGACCTAGACCCCATCGGTGGTTAGCAACTACTCTGGTGTGAGCGCAACTGGGTCGTCATCAAGTTGGGAACAGAAGTGGTTGTAGCCGTATGGCTGCGGTTACATGGGCGAAGGACTAGATGAAAGAGCGCTAACCCGGGCAAGCCGGTACGCGTAAGAAAAATGAGATGACAGACGCTAACCCGGGTAAGCCGGTACGCGTAAGATATGACAAGAAGGACACTAACCCGGGTAAGCCGGTATGCGAAAGAGAATCCCATGCATAACATATGAAATGAATGATGATGCAATGATATGACAAATGAGTATGTGATGCATAAGTATATGATATAGTATATGTATGAAGTAAGTACCGTCAAGAGAACGCTCAAGACGGCTATGTATGTACACAAGAAAAGTTAACAAGTACGAGAACTTAGATAAGCAAGACTAGTTCCCCAGTCACCTAGTAAAGTAGATAAAGCCATTCAGGACCTTAGGCCAGATAATAATCAGTAGGATGTTAGTATGCATGTTCACTTAGAAACACCTGAGCGGCAGGTTGATAAACGAGAAAAGAGATCCCCTATGCTAAGGTTAACCACTGAGGACTACTGTTCTCACCCCCCACTCGCTTATGCTTCCAGGAGCAGGCGAAGATTATGTGGGCTACGAGGAGCCCTATGAGGAGCCGCACGGGGAGCAGTAGAGGACTGAGGACCAGCCAGCCTCGCCTGGCCTCAGATGGACATTTTGCTACATTTTGCTATATTTTGAGATGTATATTGATGTATTTCGCTTATATATGTAAACTATTATTATACTCTCCGGGTTGTAATTTATGATGGACCAGATACTTGTTTATGTAATTATTTATGCAAGTAATGATTATTCCGTTTAAGCTTCAGCTCTACCATTTGTATTATATGATTTGATTCACGCGTGACTCATATTTTGTAAATAAAGTAACAAGTGGAAAAGTTTTAAAAANTAGTTGTCAGTTAGCAAGTAGTTAATGGTGGTTGTATGTTAGTTATTCAGTTAGCTTGGGATACCAGCAACTGCTCTTGTATATAAATGGCTTATGCCACTCAAATGAAACCAACTTTCATTTTCCAAACTCGCGTCTGATTTCTTTCTCTTTGCTTGTCATGCAAGCCAATGCTGGCATGTGAATTCTTTCATGGTATCATTCACTTCTCTTCTTTCGCATCTCTGATTCTGCATCTTCATCTCTGCAACTTCTAATCCTTCACGGAAGTTTTCTTTTCGCACTTGCTTCAATTCTTGTTGTGACTTCTTGCGCATTCGATCTTTGCTGTGATTGCTACAATTACTTGAAGCGTTATTCAGTTTGACATTGCATCAATGGCGACAATTTTTGGACAAAATTCATCTTCCACCAACTCACAGGTTCCTAATCTTGATCCTGCATAGTATCCCTATTCTCCCTATTACCTTCATCCTAATGAAAATCCATCACTAGTCCTGGTTTCCACCCTCCTCAATGGTGACAATTATCATGGCTGGTCGCGCACCATGCGTATGGCGCTTCCCTCGAAGAACAAAGTACAATTCATAGACGGTTCTATAACAATGCCTGTTGTTGATTCTGCATTGTATAACCAATGGGAGTGGTGTAATCAATTGGTTAAGTTATGGATAATTCGAGCTGTTGAGCCACCCATCGCTCAAAGCGCCTTGTGGATCGATAAGGCGCACGACGTTTGGAGTGAGCTTAAAGATCGCTTTTCTCAGGGTGATCTCTTTAGGATCACAGATCTACATAAATAAATCGCTGCTATGCGACAGGGAGATACTTCTGTCACTGTATTCTTCACTGATTTGAAAACTCGTTGGGATGAATTGGGTTGCAAATGTGCTATACCTTGCTCCTGTGGTGTGCTCAATGAACTGAAGACTAGGTTGAATGCAGACTGGGCCATTAAGTTCCTCAAAGGACTCAATGACTCATTTCACACAGTAAGATCACAGTAAAGCCAATACTGGCATGTGAATTCTTTCAGATAGTGTGGAGTACTAATTCCATCTTTCTCTGTGTAGCTTCTTCCTTCCATCGTTCCTCTGTCGATAGCTCTCAAACTGACTCTGATCATTTGAATCCTTCGTCACTGCATGTGGATGATTTTGTACTCAATCTCGGTGTCTACACCATGCTTACTCATGCTCCTTCATCTATGTGTATGTCACATTAGCTCTCTTGTGCCATCTCAACTTTTTTCGTTGGTATTGTAATGGAAAAAGTGACTTAGACCTTAGACAATTTGTTTAAAAACGAGGGATGAAATTAAAAATACAAATCAAACAAATGTAAGATGCAAAAAAGTCCTTTAATTTTATCTAACAAATATATCATGAGTCTGTTCATTGACATAAAAAAAACTAGGATTTTATAATCATTTGTCTCATGACATTTGAGAAGAATTTATAAAAGAAAATGATTCTTCGAAAAGTAAATTTTTGAAATTTTAATATAGTGAACAGTTTAAAAAATACCATTTACATGTGTATATTGTTATATCATTAACAAAAAAGGACGCCTTCTAATAAAATTCAAAGGAATATATTTTTAAATTAACGAATAACATATATCATTCGCCATTTTATGCAATATAGGTATTTAGTAATTAATGAGTTCGTAACAACTTATGTCACTTTGTTGTTGGTAGGGGTTGTTGCTACACTTTAATTATACCAACTGTAATCGAGGCAGTGTATTTGGCTTAGCTGGAAAATCAATTAAAGAAATTCTTACATCCGTCGATCTAAACCACTAATAGACTGTCTGGTTTGTTTTAGAAGTTCAGTGTGGCCTGAAGCTTAGTTGGTCGGCCTTTATTTATTTATTTATTTATTTATTAAATATATTATAATAAATATATTATATTACATTTACATAAGTTGACGATTTGAGTTAGCTTAGTAATATATTTGTAAGGAGTGACATAACATGAGTTTAAATATCTATTTATTAATTTTTTAATTATAATAATTGTATATGAGTTTAAACATGCTAGTCTACGAGGCCAAGCAAGCTTTGCTACCAGCCTAGGCGTGACCCAAATTGAGACCAGAAGACTTCAATTGAAGGATAAAAAACTTGAACTGAATTCGGTAACTTGATTGAACTGAATAAGCCCCGTTCCTTTTAGACTTCCAGATCATTTTGTCCTTTTATGCGTTGGTTCTATTCGAAGAACTGCAAGAGTTGCATCTGGTTAAAACTTTGTAATTGTAATATCTATGTTTTTACTTTTATTTTTCTGTTTAAGATGTGAGATTTTGCTTTCATATTTTAAAATTTAAATAGGAGATAATAGATAAGATGAGATTAGATTAGATAATTAAAATTTTAAATAAGAAAATTTAGAAATTTAATAATGTTTCACTAATTAAGAGGTTATAAATTTGAAATAATTGATTTTTTATTATCCTGATTTTAAAATTTATTAGTAATATATTTTAGACTTAGTTTATATTATCTTGATTTTAAAATTTATTAGTAATCTATTTTAGATTTAGTTTAAAAATAAAAATAAAAATATAATAAAGGAGTTTGGTGTGATATTTTAGTTCCACATTGCTTAAGTTGTGATGTAAAGGTGGTAGTTAAAACCTATAAATAGAACCCTTCTTAGAGTATTTAGACTTATTGATTCACTCAAGAACTTGAAGGTTTCATTTATATTAGGACTATTCACTCTAGTTTAATATTTTTGTTCGTGGGGAAGCACTGCCTCTACATAGGGTGTCAACGTCATGCGGTTAGAGTGTTATGAGTTAGTCAGCAGTGTCGTTCGAGTTCTTACCGAGCTCGAAAAGGACGACAGTCAGTCTCCAACAACACCAAATGAGTGGGCTATTGCTCATGGTCTACTTTAGTCATTATGTTATGTTCATATTTTATAAGCATGATTTAGTTTTAGTGTCTTGAATGTTTTAGAAAAATAAGGATTTTTTTTAGGAAAACATTTATGAAATTGTTTTATTGAAACCTTTTATAAAAATTAGATTTATCTTTATAAATGTTTATGAAATTGTTTACGAAAATATTTTAGAAATCACGAAAACTATTTTAGAAAAATCACGGGATCATTGTTTTTAATGCATAAAGGTAATCATGTTGCATGTGTATGTTCATGGATTTCAAATGTTATCATCATGCCAGTTATTTCAATTATCTGTTATCAGTCATTATGTTCATGTTATTTAAATTGTTTTCACGGAAGTTGAATCTAGGATAGAACTATAAGTCAGCGACAACCTACGTTAACCCTAATATACCTTGTAAAACTGTCATGTAGAATATGTTTCAGACATATAGAATAATTAAGGCAAGACCGTGAAACCCAGACATCAACATATATAGCCATACCATATTGTCTGGGATCCGTCTCTCTAGATACCTCCCCAATTGTTATTGGTTTTAAATATTTTATGAAATTATTAGTATTATGCTATTATAATATTTTTGTATGATAAGTTTCAAAATGTCTCACGGGTACTATGAGTGATCGATCGCTCGCTCACTAAAGCTCCCCTCAGAGTTCTCATCCTTCAACTCCCCCATCCAATTACAAGTTAAGACGTAGTAGCAATTTATGGAGGACATAGTCAATGACACCAAGATTTTTGAGTTAACAATCACCTTGAGGTGAAGCTATCCATAGGATCATGTTAGACTTTATTTTTATATTTTATAATTAAATTAATGTCTAGAGTCCTCCAATTTTATACAAGTACGATCTTTGGATAAGTCACATATTTTATCATGTATATGTCACACCCCATCTTAGGGACGTGACTGGCACGCAAGGGACTAGCTCCCCTTACGGAAGCCTTTGGAACACTTTTCGTAAAAAACATGCACTTTAACTTTAATTAAAACAAATAAAACTTTTCTTTATTTACGTGACCGGTCCAAGGATCCTACTTGTATACAATTGGAGCACTCTAGACAAGACTCGATCACAAAATAAAAATACGACGGACAATTCCTATAAGTAGCTTCACCTCAAGGTGAACTGCTAACTCTTAGATTCTAACGTCGCAGCACTGACCTTAAACTCCATGCTCTGCTACACTGCTTCATAACCTATAACTAGAAGGGGAGGTGAGGGGTCAAAACTCTAGGAAGAGTCTCAGTGAGAGGCTGTCTGCATGGCGACACGGGACACTTCGAAAACATATGACATGCAGATGCAATACATAATATATAACAAGAATAAAACATTTCTATAATAATAACGTTAGTACATAAAAGCATTTGAAGATATAATATAGTTGGGAGTTCTCTAGATATACGTTCAGAGCATTATGGTTTCGATTATGATACATTATCCTAGACACACTACCTAAGTATCTAGGCCACGACAGTTGGGGATACACTGCCCAAGTCCATAGATTCCTGATAGTTAGCTGACACACACCAAAACGTCGTTAATTTCAGTGCGAGATCAAATAATAATTTAGAAAACTAAATTAACCCCAAAAACGTAGTAAACGGGGCTAACCTAAGTCGTCTCTCAAGGAAGCAATTAGAACCAATTAAAATTGTAATTAAAAAGGGGGGTTTGGATTCATGAATAATAATAAAAAGAAAGCAAAATAAAAGTCAGTTAACAATGATAAAAAAAACAATATCCTGCATACGGTGTTTCTAGATCAAGGATTAATTGTCATTGGTTCCTAATTAATTATTCATAAGAGGGATGTTGTTTATTAGTTGAAATCTCTAACTAATACGCAATTCACCTAAGAGACTACGATCGTCAATCCCCTAAGCATTTATTAATATAGGAATTAAAACTAAGATCTCAGCATTAAAAACCTATATCAATTATGTTCCAATTGCACAACCTAATTAAATCTAATTAGTTTCCCAAAAAGTTCCCAAATCCTAAATCAATAAATCCTACAATCGTCAAGATCTATCAACCTAGAATTAACCCTAACCAATAACATGCAATCGCTATATTA
>QANU01022711.1:251341-268024 GCA_003254905.1 Nissolia schottii
TTAAAAATCCTCAGCAAATCTTTGACCAAATCTTTTTGAATTTGAATTTAATCTTGAATTTATTGGTCTCAATCTTCTCTTCAAATCTCTTCTTTGAAATTTATATCTTATCAAATCTCCTTCAAATCCTCAATGATCCTCTTGACAATTTATTTTCTGCAATAAAAATAGAAAACTAAAAAAGAACAAAAGAAATCTACACATTAAATTCTAAGATAAAATAATACTTAAAATTGCATTTTTCTCAATTTCTCACAAAAGAGGATAATGTTCAGAACATATTAATTAAGCATTAAAATTACTCATTTTTAATAAACAATGTTCAATTATAGAATAATAAGATAGGGTACAAAGTACACCTATCAAATTACCCCACACTTGAACAATTGCATGTCCTCATGCAAGGAACTAAGTACAAAAGCAAACTAAAAATGAAAAATAAAACAAATAAAGAAAAATCTTTTTGGTGCGACGACACTATTTACATCTCCCTACAAAGCCGCGAAACTCAGGAAGGCACTTAAGCCGACTCACTAATTGCCAGACAACTTTGCAAAATACATGACAATCCAAAAATAAAAGTACATTTAGACAAGAGATGATATCACTGTGCATTAAAATTTTCTTGGCATATTAATCATAAGCAAAGAATAAGTCAAGGCATGTTAACATCAATTGGGCCTCACAGGTTAGTGTGTGTCACTCGTCACTCAAAGTGTATAGGTTCATCCAATGCTCTCTCAAACACTACACTAGAGTCGCCTCCATAGGCTTGACTTTCTTCTAAGCATCACGGATCACCAAATATATATGACATGCATCAAGAGGTCTTTTTAAGGCTGTAATGGGGCCAAGGCCAAGGTGGGATATCATATGGCCAGTGAGCTAAAGCCTAAGACTTAGTAGAATTCATGGCATATGTGCTTAACCAACGGTGCAAGGACCTTGATCTCCACTAACTTCTCTTGTTCTCCAATTAGCTTGATGACAAATTCCCAAACAATTTTATTTACTTTTCTTTTTATACTTTTTCATTCTTCTTGGAAATCTTGCCACCGTTTACCCATTAGCTCAGGGGAGAGTTTCTGTCGGTGCATCTAATTGGTTGTTTTGCAGATTAGTTGCCTCAATTTTTTTTTTTTAATAATTTTTTTTTTCATGGGCACTTTCATAGATTTTCCAACCAATAGGCGCAATTGCGGTTGCTTTCCCCCTACTTTGAATGTTACATGTCCTCATGTAACCCCACACTTGTTGCTTAGCACATATGAACAAATGTACCACAATTCTCCTAAGCCCTAAAGCCAGGTGTATCATGGTTTTTCTTGGTTTATCAGCTTGTATTGTGCTAATTATTCAATAAAAGGCTACAAGGCTCAAAGGGGCTAACAAGGGTCAAATGTTCAAGGTAGGCTCATATGGATATGTAAGCTAAATACACAAGGAATGCCTCAATCATATCACATGTCATATACAAAGGTAAAAGTGCAATGCAGAGAATCAGGCAAGTTCTAGACTTGAACACTAGTGAGTGTACACACAACAAAGAAAAGAATGGCATGTAGTGTTGCCATCCTATAAAAGGCTCAAATCTTACCAGGTAATATCATCCAATTAATTAAAACATGTCAGGATTTATAAAATGCTCAATCAAACATAATGCCATAAATAATCCAACAAAGTATTTCACATGGCACAGATTAATCATCAACTAGTCTAAATCATCCGCTATTCATGAATTTCCACAATTATTGCACAGTTAAAACCACTATCCTAAGCAAACAAAGCAAGAAGAAAAATAACGAAGTAAAACAAATAAATAAAAGAAAAGGAAAGAAAAAATCACAAATGGTGGGTTGCCTCCCACCCAGCACTTTTGTTTAATGTCCTTAAGTTGGACGGATGACGGCCGTCTCATGGAGGATCATGTTTGAACTGGTCCAGAAACATCCACCAAAGTTTACTGCGGTAGCCTCCACCTGGATCCCATACCATATGAGTCATGTCATGGCCCTGGAAACTATGTTTCTTTTGGGAGCCAAGCATTGAGATCTTCCATCGATGCCGTGAAGCTTTGAGGCTTCGCCTTGGCTTGGTCATCCAGCAGTTAATCACTCGAAGTGGAGGTGGATAAAGGTTTCCACTAGGAGGCTTCTTAAACTGTCCCTGTACATGGTCTAAACTTCCCCTAGTAGCAGGAAGAAAGTCTCCAAGCCCCTCACATATAGCCTGCAACTGGCCATCAGTCTCCAAGTGAGCATACTGACATAGTCCAAGGAGAGGGACATGTGTCTCAAGGTGCAGCTCGAGTGGTGGTAACTGATAAGCTAGGAGAGGGGATGATGGAAGTAATGGAATAGATCGGGTGAATTTAGGCAGAACAGCAGGCTCCGACATCTCTACCACACCAGGAATAACACAAGTGATATGTGCTTCTTCCTCCGGTTGTGGCTCCTCAAACTCCACCTCAGTATCAGATTCATCATCAAGAATGACGAGTTGGGGTGACTCTTTTACCAAAACCTCTAAAGACCGACCATCATCAATAATGTCAGATGGTGGGGTTTCACACACAACCTCATTATCCGAGCAGCTGTTCTCCTCGTGCCCACTAGATGTAGCCATGGTTGCTCTCAACTCTTGCAAACCAGCACGCACCTCCTTCATCTCTTGCATTAGCTCCTCTACCAACATCTCCAACTCCTCTTGGGAAGGTTTTTGAGTTTGTTGTTGGCAATGGGGAGGTTGGTATGAGGGTTCTAGTGAGGGTTGGCAATATGTGGGCTCTGGTGAATAAGGATATGGTGGGTATGAGTCATGTGGGTATGGTTGAGGTTCGTGTGGTGGCGGTTGATGTGGTTCAGTAGGATAAGGGGGAAGAGAGTAAGGCTCGGAGTAAGGTTGGTAGGGGTAGAACGGTGAAGTTATCACCCCACATTGGCTCAAGTGGTCTTCCCATTGTTGTTCAGACAACTCGGCAATGTGGCACTGCAAGGTCAGCAATGCCCTCCGACCTATTTCCCTGGGTAACCTCCATACTTCCTCTAGCCTTCGGGAATGCCTCTTCTTAAAACTGTCAAAATTCGCTCCATTACCTGAAAAACAAGGAACACTAGACCACTGCGAACTAGAAAAATTGTTAGAGTACATGATAGCACATTTCAGGGACAAAATGAAACAAAAAAAATGATTTTTTTTTTGGATAGGAAAAAAGGAAATTTTTTTTTCAAAAAAACGAAAATGAAAAAAGGAAAAAAAGAAATTTTTTTTTGATAAAAAAACGAAAGTGAAAAAAAGAAAAAAGGAAAATATTTTTTTTGAAAAAAAACAAAAATGAAAAAAAAGAATTTTTTTTAAAAAGAAAAGAACAAAAGCAAGAAAATAAAGAATTAACAAAAATTAAAAGATAAAAAGAAAAGAAAAGAAGAAAAAAAAGAATTGGCTAAATTGCTTCCCCGGCAACGGCGCCAAATTTGACACACACCAAAACGTCGTTAATTTCAATGTGCGATCAAATAATAATTTATAAAGCTAAATTAACCCCAAAAACGTAGTAAAGGGGGCTAACCTAGGTCGTCTCTCAAGGAAGCAATTAGAACCAATTAAAAGTTACACTAAATTGGGGGGGTTGAATTAATTGAATATAAATAAAAAGAGAGCAAAACGAAAGTAAGTCAATAATAATAAAAAGCAATACCCTGCATACGGCGTTTCTAGATCAATGATTAATTGTCATTGGTTCCTAATTAATTATTCATAAGGAGGGATGTTGTTTATTAGTTGAAATCTCTAACTAATACGCAATTCACCTAAGAGACTACGATCGTCAATCCCCTAAGCATTTATTAATATAGGAATTAAAACTAAGATCTCAGCATTAAAAACCTATATCAATTATGTTCCAATTGCACAACCTAATTAAATCTAATTAGTTTCCCAAAAAGTTCCCAAATCCTAAATCAATAAATCCTACAATCGTCAAGATCTATCAACCTAGAATTAACCCTAACCAATAACATGCAATCGCTATATTATTAATCACAGGCGGAACAAATCATGAATAAACATTAAGCACAAGACCTCGAATTAATCCTAATCTAGAGTTACCGCATGCAAGATATTAAGAAACTACTCCTCCATGGGTGGAGGATAAAAACTCATAATAAATAAAGAATAAGAGAGTGGAAAAATAATAGAGAATTAAAGTGACAAAACCTGAATGCAATAACGGGAGAAATTCGCAAATCCTTCAAGAACTAAGACTTAAGCACTACTAACATCAACCTAAAGTGCATAAAAGAAAAGAGAAAGGTGCAGAAAATAAAAGTGGAGGCTGAGTATGAAGTTCTCTCCAAGTTGTTGAGAGAGGATATTTATTTGTAGAGGATTGGCTAAAAGTGGAAGTAATTCTCGCACTTTTGCACAGCAGTCAGTAAAATCGCGATAACTTTGGCTACCGATATCGGATTGAGGTGATTCAAATCTCCAATTAAAGCTAAGAGATAGATCTACAATTTTGTAGTTGAGGTCAAATCGAGATTCAATCTCCATCTTGGCGCAAAATCCGTGGCAAAGTCAGCATTAAAAATCCTCAGCAAATCTTTGACCAAATCTTTTTGAATTTGAATTTAATCTTGAATTTATTGGTCTCAATCTTCTCTTCAAATCTCTTCTTTGAAATTTATATCTTATCAAATCTCCTTCAAATCCTCAATGATCCTCTTGACAATTTATTTTCTGCAATTAAAATAGAAAACTAAAAAAGAACAAAAGAAATCTACACATTAAATTCTAAGATAAAGTAGTGCTTAAAATTGCATTTTTCTCAATTTCTCACAAAAGAGGATAATGTGCAAAACATATTAATTAAGCATTAAAATTACACATTTTTAATATACAATGTTCAATTATAGAATAATAAGATAGGGTACAAAGTACACCTATCATTAGCCCTAATCTACATGATACATGACACCAAGCATCACAGGTTACCATGTCTGGGCTTTACTGTCTTGTCCTAAATCTACATGAATCCTATTCTACTTTACGATCATACAAGGTATACCAGGGTTAATGTAGGTTGTCGCTGACTTATAGTTCTATCCTAGATATCCTCCCATGAAAATAATTTTAAAATACATAAGATAACATGATAACATAATCTTTTAGCTGATACTGATAGCATAACATGACTTAATATATTTAAGTGTTTTATCTTGAAAAATAAAGATAGATTAAGATCTCATGCTTAGGAGGTTCCCAAGTAAAAGAGGTGCATTACAATGGACATCTTAAGTACCAAGTCTTGTCCTTAGCCAGAACCTTTCCTTAATATAAGTCTTCTCCCACCAAATTCTTTCCTTAACCATGACCTTTTATTAAGGGTTTAACTAAACAACATGAATATCAATGTCACTTAATACTAATCACACACACACAACATGAATACATTTAATTCAGTAAATTATGTGGTCCCATGTAGTTCTAAAATAGTTTCATGATTTTCTAAAATAGTTTTATTAAATATCTACTTCATAAATAAAGAATTTCTAAATAAATATCCATAAGAAAATAACTAATTAAATAAAAGAATAACTAACTTCATAAATACATAAATAAAAAAATAAATTCCACCTCCTACGATTTTATAAAACATGCATAAATAAAATAATATTAAAATAAATAAATAACTTAAAAATAAATACATGGTCTAAAATAGACTGTGAAGAAAGCCACTCACCTTAACATGGCTAACCGTTAAGGAGCACTAAGGTGGGAGCTCCAGACAACTTAAGTGGAGGCATTGCCTCCTGACGAACGGAAGACTAGAGGGAGAAAAGAAATAAAAAATATAACTAGAGCGAAAAGTCTCACAAAATGGTGACCTCTCAAGTTCTGGAGTGAATTAACAAGTCTAAATACTCACGAGAAGCTTCTATACGTAGGGGGAGGAGGAGACCCCCTTCTATAGCTGCAAACGATGTGAGACTAATTTCTCAACGTCCTACAGCGCACTGGCTTTCCTACCATGCATCTCGCGCGAGATGTGCACTCTTTTTTTTTTTTTTTTTTTACTTCTCTTCTAAGTGCCGTTACAGTATATTTATGTTCATTGTAAAGAGTTTATTTATGTTTATTTAGAAAAGATGTTTTATTTGTTTTTATTTAAAGTTTTAAATGCATGTTTTTTACGAAAAGCATTTCTAAGAAAACTTTTATAAGGAAATTAGTCCCTTACATGTCGATTGTCATTTTTTGGTTATGATAGTAATTATCTGCATTTCATTCCAAGAACCATTATCATTCATGAGTTGTTTAACAAGTTGAACGTTGTGACTGTGACATGCATGTGGGAGGGAAAATTGGTAACAATCAAACACCCAAGGATTAGATTGAATATCTTTTTTGTCGCACTTACCTACTTGCCACTTCAAGTCGTTTCCTATTACTCTCCTTCCTTCTAGAAGGCTTCTCCAGGTCCAAGATGGATTATTTCCAAGACCTGCAGTCATGAAAGTATTATATCTAAAGTATTTACTCTTAAACACTTTATGAAAAAGGGAGTGGCGATTTGTAATCATTCTCCAACATTGCCTTCCTAGCATAGCCTAGTTGAAGGCCCTCAAATCCTTGAATCCTAATCTCCCCTCACATTTTACTCTACATATTTTATTCCAATCAATCCAAATCATTTATCTCTCAATTTTTTTTTTGAGCCGACCAAAAATTTATCATCATTTTGTGAAATTCCTCTAGCAAAGAATCAGGCAGTTTAAAACATCCTAAGGAGTACAATAGGATTGGTGATCCAATAGCTTTGATGAGGATATCTCACCCACTTGAAGAGACTCTTCCAATGGTTTAGCTTCAAAGTCACCTTCTCTTTAATATAACCGAACATGGCTTTTTTGGATCTGTGGATAACTGCATGGAGACCAAGACATTTGTTTTGTGTCCTAATGTAGGGAACGTCAAGAAGCTATCTCAGAATGTGGGAGTGTTGTTACAAAAGAAAAATGAGGATTTGTTAAGATTAACCACTTGACCACTGACACTGCTATAAATATTAAGAACTTCCAACAAAGTCTCACATTGCTATCTTGATCTTTTACTGAAAAGAATTGAGTCGCTTGCAAGCACAAGGTGGCTAATAGAAGGGTTTCTCTTCCTAATTCAAAGTCCAAGAACCTTAGAATTTTTCGCTACATTATGGAGCGGAAAGGACAAGCCCTCTGCACCAAACACTACAAGAAAACAGACTATCACCGTCGACATTACTGTCGAAAATTTGGGCGGTTACCGTAGGTTCAACGTGTTACCGTCGGTCATCGAGCCAACGGTTAAGTGGTCGATGGTAATGAGATTAGCGTCAGACACGTCTAACCGACGGTAACTTCCGGCTGGAATAACCGCCGGTAACCGGTTCAGTTGTGAACAAATACGAATCGGTTTACCGTCCGAACACTCCGACGGTAAGTATATTAATATTTTATTAATTCATTACCGTTGGTAATAACCGATGCAAATTTTTAACTGTTACTGTCGGAATTATGCCGACGATTGTTATAATAATATTTTATTCATCGATTATCGTTTGCAGTAACCGACACTAACTTTACACCTTTACAGTCGGTTGAAATATACGACAGAAAATATATGATTATTTTATTCTCCTAATTACCGTCGTATCTAACCGACGGTATATATATCGTTACTTTACCGTCGTTATAATCTGACGGTAAAAAATAAAATTATTTATTTTAAAAAATAATAAAATTAAAAAATATTTAATTATTTTAAATAATTATTATATATTTTAGTATTATTTTAATAATTAATTATATTATTAAATAATTTCATTATTTACAAATATATAGAAATTTATATTTAATTTAATTAACAGGGAAAATTGATATAATTTTAAATTTAATAAATCATATAAATTTTGGAATAGATAATTTTAATTAATTTTTTTAATTTATCAACATATATAAATTTATATTGAATAACTAATTAAGAAATAAGGCAATTAATACCAAAGATTTAAAGAAAAGAAGTATAATATTTAAAATGTTTAAATAAATACAAATCGTTGCTAGTTTGACGATGAATGATTGACATTATCGTACACATTTTAAGAATTTAGGTCCGAGTCAAAATATTCTTCTTCTTCTTCTTCCCCATCACCGTCGACGTTACCAGTTGATTGTTGATAGATGTTAGAAAGTTGAAGTATCTCTGGTTCGTCGTTTGCTGCTACCAATGTCATCGTATCTGTTGTCTGAACGACAATTGTTGCGGGGATTGGGTCTGGCACTTGATAGGGTTGATCATTTGATGATTGTTCAGTTGATTGCATGCCATCTAACTCAATTTGGTGACTCAGTTTGCTATTGATCATAGCTTTCTAGCTTGATTGAGTTGCTCCTGGATAGCTAGCATATTATACTTGCTTGGCTCTTTCAGCAAGCACGAATGGATCATACCCATTGTAATGCCTTGCATGATTAATCTCAGTAATAGAGTAATCTTGATGAGTTCGTGTTCCATTTGGTGAAGGATCGTACCAATGACAGAAGAAAAGAACAACGTGATATGATAGCCCATTTTGCTTATATTCTAATACAAATATTTTTTGAAGCACTCCGTAGAAATCAGGACTTGTTTTATCAGTATTAGAATATTCACCCTTGACACAAACACCACTGTTTTCTATCTTTTGATGAGAAATAGAAGGTTGTAAGCTATGAAAAATGCATATTACCAAAAACCATTTTTGAGCGAAAATACAAGACTATATAGCTGATGAAAAATGTCCATTAATAAGAAAAAGTTTATTCTTAAAGAAAAAGACATGGTTATAACCTATGAAAGATGACCATTAATCCAAGAAATCAATTTTGATGAGAAAGAGAAGATTGTAGGCTATAGAAAATGCATATTACCAAGAACCATTTTTTAGTAGAAATATAAGGCTACCAACTAAATAATCAACATTGATGTAACTAGAATTGTCAATATTACTCCAGCTAGGAAAGTTTATTCCCATGTTAACAAAAATTGGGCCTTCACTATTTTCAATAGGACAAAATTATTCATTGATTTACTTAACCCACACCCATATTCTAACTGCTTATCAAACAACATAGAGTTTAACCACCATTTTTTCAAAGTTTTTTTTCCTCCTCTAATGCCCATGAAAAATGCTTATTAATAAAAAAAAGTGTTTTTAAAGAAAATACAAGGCTATTATAGCCTATGGAAGATGATCATTAACTTAAAAAATCAATTTTGATGAGAAAGAAGAGGTCGTAGACTATAAAAAAATGCATATTACCGAAAACCATTTCCGAGCAGAAATATAAGGTTATAGCCTATGAAAAATGTCCATTAATAAAAAAATGGCATTTTAAACCAAAAAGGTACGGCTATAGCCTATGAAAGATGGTCATTACTCCAAAAAGTCAATTTTGATGAGAAAGAGAATGTTGTAAGTTATGAAAATGCATATTATTGAAAACTATTTTTGAGTGGAAATACAAGGCTATAGTCTGTGAAAAATACCCATTAATAAAAAAAAGGTTTATTTTTAAAGAAAAAGACAGAGCTATAGCCTATGAAAAATGCTCATTAACTAAAATGTTTGTTTTTAACAAAAAAGACAAGGATATATCCTATGAAAGATGGTTATTACTCCGAGAAATTAGTTTTGATGAGAAAATGAAGGTTGCAAGTTATGAAAAATGCATATTGTGGAAAATCGTTTTAGAACATAAATACAATGCTATGGCCTATGAAAAATGCTCGTTAATAAAAAAAAATTGGTTTTTAAAGAAAAAGTCAAAGGCTATAGCTTATGAAAAATTGTCATTAACCTAAGAAAAAGCTTTTGATGCGAAAGAGAAATTTGTAAACTCTTAAAAATTCATATTACCCAAAATCATTTTTCAGCAAAAATACAAGACTATAACTTAAGAAAAATGTTCATTAATTAAAAATATTTTTTTATAACGGAAAAGACAAGATTATAACCTATGAAAGATAGTCCAAGAGTTCATTCTTGATGAGAAAGAGAGGGTTGTATCCCATGAAAAATGAATATTATTGAAAACCATATTTTAGCAGGAATACAAGACTATAGCCATGAGAAATGTTCATTAATTAAAAAAATTTGTTTTTATAGAAAAGGACAAGGCTAAGCCTATGAAAGATTTCCATTACTCCAAGAAAACAGTTTTGATGAGAAAGAGAAGGTTGTAAGCTATGGAAAATACATATTACCAAAAATCATTTTTGAGCAGAAATACAAGATTATATAGCTTATGGAAAATGCCCATTAATAAGAAAAAAGTTTGTTTTTAAAGAAAAATACATGGCTATAGCATATGAAAGCTGACAATTAATCCAAGAAATCAATTTTGATGAGAATGAGAATAGTGTAAACTATGGAAAATGTATATTACCGAGAATCATTTTTTAGCAGAAATGCAACTATAACCCTTGAAAAATGCTTCTAAATAAAAAGCTGTCTATTAACGTCAACATATTACTGTCGGTCACGATCTGACAGTTTTACCGACCGCCAATTCCACATAACCGGTGGTAAACGAGTCAATGAAAGAAATCGGGAATTTATGAGCCGCTTCCCGTCGGCCAAATTGATCGCTGGTAAGTCCAACGGTATACCGTCACATATATCTGACGGTAATGCTTTGGAAAAAGACGTGATGTATTCCAACAAAAAGGCCATAAATTTCAGTTTACCATCGGCTAAAACCAACGGTAACTGCGTCGGAAATATTTATTTTACGTTTTCCAGAACGTTCAAAGTCGCCATTAATATTATTTACCGCCTATTACCGTCGATATTGTCCAACGGTAATGTCCTCACCGATGACTATAAGATCCCCTTCCCCCATCCTCCTGCACCTGCACCATACGCTCCTATTCATCTTCCCCATACTCCTCCGTCGTGCGAAGCTTTTGTCGATTAAGGTGAAGACATCAAATAAGGTTGTGTTATTAGTTTAATTTTTGCCGACAGGCTGACGTTACGTTAATTGAGAAAGTGAATAAAGGCAAAGTCCAAGATGGTGGTAGTCATGCAGTACTTGGGGGAATAATTATGATTTGACCCAATAGATGGTGGGTCTCAAGTTGACTACCACCAAGCTGACAACCACCATCTTGGACTTTGTCTTCATTAATTGCTCAATGTGTTATTAATTTAATTTTTACCAAGCAGGCTGCCGCCACCCAATTCGCCACTTTTCGGTGAGTTCTTCTTCCTCCTTTGACTCCTGCAATACTTCGTTGGTTGTTTTTATCTAATTTTTTGTAGAAATTTGTACATTTAATTTCCTATATATTATTGGATTGTATTTGTACATGCAGTACTTCGTTTTGTGTTCATACTTTGATGCGGATTATATGCGCCGACAATTATAAAATTAATTGTTTAAACTTTTTTTTAAAAAAATTCGTATGATATATTAAATAATAAATAAGTGTTTAAAATCAAAATGGGTTTATAATATGATTATCTTAAAAAAATAATATTATTCAAACACAATTTATTTCAACAACTAAATGTGGTTTTGGTGTAAGCCATCAGTATCGAAATTTATGATAATATCTGACTAATTTAACTTGAGTTAGATCAATTCAATATAAAAACATGTTTATGAGAGGGAAAAAGTAGACAAAAAATTAATTCTGCATTGTAAACATGAATCTCTAAATCAAGGACAAGGTTGTTAAAAACTCATTTTAAATATATGAAGAGAGTTCTCGTTGAGTGCCAATGATCATATGAAGAGAGTTCTCGTTGAGTGTCAATGATTATCATGATTTACAAGGGCTGTAATTGGTCACTTGAAGACGGTAACCCGTCATATAACAAACTGTATGACCCTAAACCATATAATAGAGTGGTGTTATATGCTTATATGGGAAATATACTGATGAGTATTACCGTCGAAAATTACCCACGGTAATACACTCAATGAAATGATGCGTTTTGATGATGAGCACTTTACTGTCCGTTTATCTAATTTACCGACGGTAATGTTTTTAGAAAAAATGAAGCCTTTATTAATAGTTGTTTACCTTCGATTATTGCCAGTGCTGACGGTGACTTTTTCATTTAGGCGCCAAAAGATGGCCCCATTTAATTAGGTTACCTTCGGCGTTGTTTTCAATCAACGGGAATCTTCTAAATAAAAACACAGCGTTTTTTAGCATCACATTACCAACGGTATGTATCGACGGTATTGTGTTTACTAAAACAATGCGTTTTATTTTATATGATTACCATCGGTGTATTTTGTTACCGTTGGATACGTCTGACTGTAAATGACCAGGCCCAATACTTAAGCGAATTTTCTTTCTTTCCTTTCCATTTCTTAATCCTCCTTACACCTCCGCCACCGTGCCACCATGGTGCCACCACCGTGCCAAGGATTGATTTTGTAAGAAGGTATCTTGGGTTGCCCCTTTGCTCCCACCCTTAGCATCCTCTTAAAAAAAAACCTTTTGTAAGTTCCGACTCTACATGCAAAAAAAATGTTGACTGTTGCCTATTTTTGTTCTCTGTGTTTGTTTTTAATGTTATTTGATGTAGGCTCTAACTCTACTCTACATTGTATATGTTAATTTAACATTTCATTTCTTTTGGTTGTCATGACTTATGCTAAGGATGTGCTATCACCACTTAATTTGTAATATTGAGCTTGAAAGATCCAACAAGTTAAGGATTGTGTCAAGGATTAATCAAACAATTATCAACGACAATATGTATGTCTTAAACTCTATTGGTACTAGGATAGAGACTTATTTTATTAGGATTGATTTGTAGGATTGGAGTTGTATGGCTGGACTAGTGGAAGGAACACTTAGCGTTGCTTTTCGACATTTTTTGCATTGATGTGCTGACAACGGTGATTATGTGTTGTTTAGAGAGATTGGAGGGCCTATGTTTTAGAACGGTTTAGGAAATATATGTGTGGAATTAATTTGTAATGCATTTAGTTAAGTCATTAAAATCATTAAGTTCACGTCGGTGATTTTGGGTAACATGTACCCTGCACGTAGGATTTCTAGAAAAATGATCACCGCGGTAAGATATTGGATGTACGATAGATATTACGAGAGCCTAGGAGTGATAAAATCAGAATATTTTGAGGGCGTCGACTACTTTTGTATGAACGCTACAACTACAATGGGATCGCAAAATATTAGATGTCTGTGTTCTTTGTGCAAGTGATGTAGAATATTGGATGTTGAAAGGGTTAAATTGCATCTCTACAAGAATGAGTTTGAGCTGCATTACTGGATATGGACCGACCATGGAGAAGTGGATGCTAACGGTGTCAACGAGTTTAGTAGGCAGCATATTGCAGAGGGGGCAGTACAAGTCACATACAATTTGCTGAAGATGATGAAGCAGGGGGCAGTACAAGTCACGTACAATCACATTGTTCTTTTCTTCTGTCATTGGTACGATCCTTCACCAAATGGAACACGAACTCATCCGGATTACTCTATTACTGAGATTAATCATGCAAGGCGTTACGAAGGGTATGATCCATTCGTGCTTGCTGAAAGAGCTAGCCAAGCAAGTATACTATGCTAGCTATCTAGGAGCAACTCAATCAAGCTGAAAAGTTGTGATCAAGAGCAAACCGAGTCACCGCATTGAGTTAGATGGCATGCAGTCAGCTGAACAATCATCGAATGATCAACCCTATCAAGTGCCAGACCCAATAATCCCTGCAACAATTGCCGTTCAAACAACAGATACGATGACATTGGTAGCAACAAACGACGAACCAGAGATACTTCAACTTTCTAACATCTATCAACAATCAACTGGTGACGTCGATGGTGATGGGGAAGAAGAAGAAGAAGAAGAATATTTTGACTCGGACCTAAATTCTTAAAATGTGTACGATAGTGTCAATCATTCATCGTCAAACTAGCAACGATTTGGATTTATTTAAACATTTTAAATATTATACTTCTTTTCTTTAACTCTTTGGTATTAATTGCCTTATTTCATAATTAGTTATTCAATATAGATTTATATATGTTAATAAACTAAAAAAAATTAATTCACTCTCGTCACGGTGCACAAATGAGTAGATCTCGCCCATAATAGGAACAAGTGCATTAGTTGATTTAATTATTCTTTTCATAAAAAGAAGCAAAAGAACAAGTGCATTCATCAATCTAACTCTTGACATAAAACACAAGCACAAGACCAGGCCGCTTGAAGAGCATGCATGCGGACCCACAAAGGCAACAAATGAAAGAAGAAGAAGAAGAAAAAAAGGGTTAATTAAGTTTTTAGTCCCTGTAATATGAAAAAGTTTGGTTTTAGTCCCTTATTACAATTTTTAGTCCCTGTAAAATGTGGAAATTTGATTTTGGTCCTTGTGGACGGTTGGGGATGGACGGTGATGACGTGTCAGTCAACGTCACTGACGTAGTGTCACACGTGGACCCGCCACGTAGCGGAGCCCATTTTTCCTTGGGTCCGAACCGAACCGGTCTGACCCTTGTTCAAAAAAAAATCCCCCAAATGTTAAAACCTAAATCCCCAAATTAGACCCCATTCATCCTCATTGTGCTCTCCTTGTCATCGCCCTCCCTACGCCGTCGTCGCCGTCATCGCAATCGCCACCGCCGCCGTCTCTCTATCTCGTCTCGCGTCACCGCCGCCGTCTCGTCTCATCTTCTCTCTTCTCTCTCTCGCGTCGCAAAGAGATGCGCAGCGCCCCACTCTGCCATCGTAGTCTTGTCCTTCAAATCAGCATCTTTAGTTTGCACAGATTTCTCTCTAACGTATTAAGTCGTGGTGCCACTGGCGGACTTAGCTTTCTCTGTGGCTTGAACGGTGTGGTCCTTGGCCTTCTCCACTACGGTGTTCTTTTCCTGCAAATTGTTCTCTTCTGCAATTTGGGTTGTGCCGCTTGCTCTCTAGTATCTTTCCTGTGTGGCTGAGATAGCATCATTTGCTTTCTGTTGAGCTTCAGCTCTATACTTGGAAATTTCATCCAAGCTGGATTGTTCCCTATCATCTTCCCTCTCTTGTTTTTCTTTTCCTCTTTCTTTCTGCTCATTCCCTTCCGATTTGCATGTGATAACGACGACGACAATAGCAGGCGTAGGGAAGATGACGGTGGTTTGGGGGAAACAGAGAGGAGCAGAGAGGCAAGGGGAGAGGAGCACGACGATGGTCGCCATTTGGGGATTTCAAATTGTTTTTTTTTTCCAAACCGGGTCGGGTCAGACCGGTTTGGATCCAAGGAAAAAATGGGTTGGATCCAACGTGGTGGGTCCACGTGTGACGCTACGTCAGCGACGTTAACTGATACGTCATCACCATCAATCCCCAACCATCCATAGGGACCAAAATCAAACTTTCAAATTTTACAGGGACTAAAACTTGTAATGAGGGACTAAAATCAAACTTTTTCATATTACAGGGGCTAAAAACTTAATTAACCAAAAAAAATTATAAATACACTCCAAACCAAGTAAACATGCAGGCAACAAACGGCCGGGAAAATTAAAAAAAAAAAAAAAAAAACAAACCAAGTAAACATGCCAAGGCAAACAGACACATAAACGTAGCCCGGGGGGGCTTCAACCACTCGGGCTCCAAAATGGAAAAATCCAGAGGTACAGCGGCGTCTTCTTTGTCGGCTTCAAAGGTAACTCCTGCGGATTCATCTTCTTCTTCAACGCCTCCAAACTCTTCTCCAGCGAAGCTCTTTTGGTCTCCATCTTCTCGAGCCAGTCCAGATCACGTCCCACCTCAGCGCCCAAGAATGGAGCATCGGCAAGGCGGTCGCCGCAACAGAGCCCAGGATTCTGAGTCATGCAATCAACAAGGCGCTCGCTAGCTTTGAAAGCAAGCTCCAGGTTCGTGACGCCACACGGCGGCCCACCTCCTTGGCCTTCTCGTAGCTCTGGCAAGCGCTCAACAGAATTACACCATCTGCCACGAGAATGTCACCGCTTGTAGACGATAATCCAGCATTAAGCGGCCGTTTCTGCCCATCATAATGATCCTTATCTGGGCACGCTCTATCCATCACATAGTCGTAGTTCTGATAGGGGAAGTCGGCACCGGTTGCGGAGGCGGAGCCTGAACGCTGTTGTTTCTTCAATGTGCTGTCTCCTTTTTGTTCCTTGGCACCTTCGATCAGCCCGCCGCTGTGACAACAATCTGCTACGATTGTCAAAGTGGCGCCCTCGGGGATCAGCTTTACTAGTTCCCCAAAATCATCACCTGGTACAAGCACAAGGGACACATCAACAATTGCATTGTGTTGGTAAGAGGCCCTCTATACGAAAACAAGAACAAGCCAAAAAAGGCTATCAATGAAGTAGGTAGGGCTTTCCCAAATCTCTGTCCACCAAAATTGAAGCCTGAGATGGTTAATCCTATATCCAAAAGAACTTGCTTATCACAAAGATTGTCATTTTAAAAAGAGTTCTGCTACACAGTACACCAAAAATCATACACCATAAATACACCTCGTACTTATATATATAAAGTTTGTGTTTTAACTCGTGTAATGTTTGTGCACTTAATTAAATATAATTGAGAGTATCATTTACAAGTTTGGAATGTTTGTGCACTTGTGAGAATAAAGTTTGTGCATTATTAATGAC
>QANU01022721.1:0-33128 GCA_003254905.1 Nissolia schottii
TTCGCCACCCGCGATGGCGATTTTAATGGAAACTTGTTTTTTTCTTCGCAAACGATTCGCCTGTCGCGCTGGCGAATCCACGTAGGATTCGCCTGACGCGTTGGCGAATTTGCGCCAAAATCGCCTGCCGCGTTGGATCCTGCGTGGCACGCCACGCGTGCGTCCGGCGCCACGTCAGCCCAAACCGTGGTATATATGTAATATGTTTGAAACCGAGGGTAATCTTGTAATTTCTTTGACAAACAGTGTCAAAGGAGAAAAAAATTCAAAATCTCGTGAGGCAAGGATGAGTTTCAAGGCTATGGATATCATGTGCCACTCATCTTTTAGCACACTCAATGCAGTTGTTGATTATTTGCAATTTTGTCACCAACTTCATTTAAGTCTCCTAACCTTCCCATTGCACACATACCCTTATGTATTTTTCATTTACAGCAGGCCTAAAATATTTAAATCGCATATTATTATCTTCTTAACTTTATACCCAAAACAAGATTATATCTTCTTAAATCTTAACATTTTATAGTACATAATTGTTTGAGTAAAACTTGTCTCGATTTTCAAGTAATATATCCAATTAATCATTTTGATCCTCTATTTTACAAAACGTTTGGTTTGATAATCTTTTTCTAATCATTTATTTACATTTAAGTAGTGATATTATCAATATTTAAGAAGTGCGATTAAATGATAAAAATAATTAAATTCGCTCATTTTAATTTGATATAATTAGAAGATCAAAAGAGAATTTTAACTTAATTGTTTTATGGATTACGACACATTTTTATTATAGTTATATTATTTGAATTCATTATTTATGAGACATCATAATAACTCATAACTCTATTAAATAAAATCTTAATGGGGTAAGTTTTATTAAAATCTTATCAATCAATAATTGAGTTATGAGTCGACACAATATCATATAAATAATAAATACAATAACATTTTCTTTTACCAACATTCTCAATTAATTACTTGAAATTTTGATTGTTTAAAACATATTTTTTAAGAAAATCATGATTTTTCTAGCTGAGGATGACAAATGTATACTGTAAGTGAAAAAGAAAACGAAAGGAAAAAAAAACAGACAAAAAATGGTTCTGGGCACCAAAGAAGATAGTGTTCTTCATGTTCGTTCATACCCGGGAATGTAAGAAGAAGGCTCTTCACCTTTCTCCTATTATTACATCTAGTGACTATGGGTTGAAACAATTGAGCGATTATACTAATTTTGATAATAACACCACTAAAATAAACAATTACCTTTTTGGGTGAAAATTGCTTAAATGATAAAGTTGATATCTCTTGTACAGGAATTATTATCCAAGCACATCTCTTTTTGAAATCTTGTTTATTGAGTGTGAATTTGTCCTTATTATCCAAAACTTCTTTTGATAATTACGTGGAATGGCATAGGAAGGGGTTGATTAACGAGTGTCTGAGGAGTTGCTGCCACTTCTTTGCAGAGAGATCATCAACACACACAACCAGCCAGCAAAAGTGGTGTAACCGTAGATGAAGATGTGAGTAAACCACACTCTCTTCACACTTGCTCTGATAACCACGTGGAAATGGAACTTCTCACAATTGCCTTCTCATTAACTCTTCATTAAAACCCACACCCCCCCCCCCCAACAAACATCTTGTACTTATTCACAATCCTCATTTCTCCACCTGAACCGCTGTGAGTTTTATTTGTTTTCCTTTTAATGTTCTTTTTAGTGTTGCTCTCATCATGCAACAAAACCGAAACTAGACACAGTTTTATTGCTGAGAAACTGTACAACGAGTACAGCACCGATCGAATTGGCCAAAGACTCCAACAAAATAGACCTCACTCTGAAGCTGCAAAGGTCATCATCACTGGTGGCAATTGGGCCTACAATGGGACCAACTGGGGCCCATTTGTGGCACCATCTTCTTTGGAGAGGTCTTGCTCCCTGCCATCGGATGCAGAGAAGAAGGGAATGAGAAGTGCTGAAATTTGGAAGAAGAGAATGATGCTTGAGAGTCACATTGGGGATTCAAGGCATAAGGGTAACAAATTTATTATTATTTTATTTTTTGGTCTTGTTCTTTTGGTTGTTTAACACTCATTTCAATTTGACATGAATTACTTTATGCACTATGCTATATTAACAACAAAAGTGCTCAATAAAGGATGAATAACGTACAAAATATACCGACTTTTAATTACATATGGCCCAACGCATTTATTGTACTATACAATAATTTTATCTACTTATTATATTTTATACGTTGTCCATATATAATTGCTCACTTTTGTTGTTCACCTAGAATTTCTCTTGCTTTATTGTGTACCGGTGTTGTTACCTCTGTCCCATTTTACTTCATTGGCTTCTTCATCCTTCTGGTGATTGCAATATTGTTTGAAAAAATGCATTTTTGTCTAAGTAATAAGCTGGATTTTTTTTTTAAAAAATTAAATAAAATTCATTGTTTTGGACACTACCCCCATCCCCACCCAATAGGGTGTAGCCCACCGAGCCTAGTTGACCACGTGTTTGCATGGCTCATTTGTGTACGAGGCTCATTGAGAAATTTGTGTTGGATATGTCACAGGCCAGTAATGAATGACATTTTAGCTTTTTAAGAATGATGACCTATCAATTATAGTTAAAATGTTATTTATTATATGATTTAAAACATATTTAATATGACGTTGTAAAACTACACAAAAATTTATTGGCTCACACTTACGGGGTCTTTTGGTGTAGGGAGAGAGGGGAGAGGGATCTTTGCAAGTTCTCAGGGTCTAAAGGCATCAACCTCTATGGCCTCAACTTCACTCTTGTGCCAAGATCATCCTCCTCCACTCCTTTCTCAGGTGTCTTTTTTTCTTTCTTTTAGTTGATTTTCAAATTATTTATCAATTTCGAGTTTTAAAATATTCTGATAGATTTTATTTTCATCCTAGTGTTATTGGTGATTAGTGCCAAGAGAGAGATTACATAAAGAGTATATGCAGTTTTATCCCCGCAAGCCTGTGTTACTGAAAGCTCGGAGAGATTGGAGATGAACATCAATTAGTTAGAATATAATTTATTGTTTTACTTCAAAGACAAATGGAATGTGAAAGCGATAAGAATACTAGCATGAAACAAGTTGAAGATAATCATAAATCATAATATGACAATGTATGACAAATAAAGAAATGACAATGGATGATGCCTATGATATATATATATTATAAAGAATATGAAGTTAAGTAGTTAACCTTGTTAGGAAAGAAGATGCCATCTAATTAAGATGAAATTATAGATTCTGAAATTTCTAAATTATATGCATATATATCTAGAGAGCAAAACACTTGAATATAGATATATATTGGGAGGAACTTTATTTTAATGCATGTCTGCAACTATAGTTAGATATGATGATTTGCCACCATGTTTTTGGAGTGATAAATAATTAACTGGGATATCACAATACCATATAGGGGTAGGGGTTTAGTTGTAGTGAAAGAGAGGAACAAACAAAAAATGGAGGTTTACTTAATAGAAATATTCAATCTATTTATCTCAGGCAACTTAGGAAAATTAATAAAGCAATAGATGTTGTGCATGTTAACTATGTTTTCTAATAATGTTCTTCATTGCTTGCTTGTGATTCATGCCTACCCTTGGTATTCAATTGCCACCACTAGGAATATTCTTGAGCTATAATTTGACAGATGCATTTCTCATAACTGTTCATTTACTAATCCTCCATTACAACTCTATTTCCTTTTTGGCTTGTCTTCCATTATTAACCTTTTTTCTAACTTCTAAATATTGTAGAAATAAAAGCTCTAACCTATAATGCCAAATTTTTTTTTCTCATTAAATAACAAAGTAAACAATAAGTAGCTTTTGTGGAAGGTAAAGGTAAATACTCTAGTCACGAAGGAAAAATATCAAACCAAGCATATTGAAAGCATCTTGTGTGATTTCTACCCGACAATAGAAGCTTTCAAAATGCTTTTGACATGGACCCCATTTTAGATAAGTTCGTCTAACCTCATCCATTTGATTTGGTGGATATTGTCAAATTTAAATTCTTTTTCTAGGGATCTCATTGCGAATAATTAAGATCAGATTCATTTGAATCTTTGAATCTTAGAAGACTACTCACTTTCTTCATTAATGATTTGACCAGTAGAACGATCAACAAGAGGTAAAAATGTTGAAGTTATACTTTTCCCTTCTTGTAAATTAGCGTTTCTCTTAAAGAAAAGCATAATTTTTTTTATCACTAGAAATTTAGAAGTATAGAAGCTGCAAAAGAGTGAGGGAAAGAACAAAGAAGTGATTAAAGACCCCACAAAAATAGAAAATAAAATAAAGCATGCAATTGAAAAAGGATAGAATATAAGATATGAAATTAGTACCTTTATTGTGTATTTGTCTTGTTGCGTGAATTAGTAGCATTGAAATTTTTGTTGCAGTGCATTAGAACTTAAAACATGGTATTAATTTGAGGAAATTGTGTTTCTTTTTGGGTGATGATGTAATACTTATAATTTAATGACCCAAAAGTTGTGATCGGCATGTAAAAGATCCTAACTTTAGGGAAGCCCAAAACATACTTGTGTTGCATAAAAATCCATTTAAAATGGCTTTAAATAAATAATCCAATAAAACTTGTCGTAAAATAAGATGATAACATTTGAGATAATCATGACAATAAATGCCCTTAAAACTCATGATCAATAACATAAATAGGTCTCATAGTTAAAAATGCATGACAGTCATAGAACTTACCTATATTTAAAAGGAGGAGTTTTTTACTCTCTTGCCCCTGCTACAGAACTAATTTCCAAAATACTCCTGTTTTAAAACATATTTCATGACTACCCCCCTTTCAGCTGACGTGGCAGGATTTAGGGTTTAGGGTTTAGGGTTTAGGGTTTACCTGAATTCGCCAACGCGTTAGGCGAATTTGAGAAAAAATAAAAAAAAAATTTTAAAATTTGTTTAATTAAAATATAAGCAAATATGTATGTATGTTGTATGGGAGGACATGGTGGACGGGGAATTTCAACATCGAAAATCGTGGGTTATTGGGTAAGCTACAAAAATTCAAAAAATAATCTTGCAAAAAGGCCAAGACGCTCTTTATCGTGCGCGCGGGGGGGGGGGGAATCCATCGGTTTGGCCTTCGAAGGGCCCAACCGGCTTGAACTCATGCGCGCGAGCCCAACTCCCTTCTCAACTCTTTTTACCAAAACAACAACTACTAAAGGTATATAAACACTTAAAAAGTTTGTGCTTTAACCAATGTGGGACTAAAATTTTTACAAAACATAACATTATGATCAAATCCCCATAGCTTCAAAATCCCCAAGAACAAAAGCGGAAGTTTAATGCCAAATTAAACAAAATACACTTCATACTTTTCAATGAAATTTCCATGTTAGAATTATTGAACTTTCTCAATTATTGTTGGAACATCATATGAAGAAGAGAGGACTTTGGAGTTTACCATAAGTGCAAAATATTTTAGTCCCACATTGGTTAGAGCACAAACTTTTTAAGTGTTTATATACCTTTAGTAGTTGTTGTTTTGGTAAAAAGAGTTGAGAAGAGAGTTGGGCTCGCGCGCATGAGTTCAAAGCAGGTTGGGCCCTTCGAAGGCCAAACTAATGGATCCCCCCCCCCGCGCACACGATAAAGAGCGTTATGGTCTTTTTGCAATTTATTTTTTTGAATTTTTTTAGCTTACTCGAGAACCGACGATTTTCACAAATGTTTAACTGCCATACCACATACATACATATTTGCTTATATTTTAATTAAACAAATTTTTTAATTTTTTAATTTTTTTTTTCTCAAATTCGCCTAACGCGTTGGCGAATTCAACCTGAATTCGCCAAACGCGTTGGCGAATCCTGCCACGTCAACTGAAAGGGGGGTAGTCATGAAATATGTTTTAAAACAAGAGTATTTTGGAAATTAGTTCCTGTAGCAGGGGCAAGAGAGTAAAAAACTCTTAAAAGGAGCACTCTATGCTACTAAAATAAACTTAACTCATAATGTGTCCCACTACGAAGTGAAGACTGACCAACTACGAAGTTAATCAAGCTAAACTTGTACAAATCAATCACCACTTTATAATAAAGATACCATATCTCATTTATTGCTAACTACATGAACAACTTGGCCTTATGCCCATTTGCAAGAAGAGACACACAACGAGCACCTAGCAGAAGTGATAGATTTGTCCCTATTTGAAGTCTACCACTTTTTTGCATCCTTGGGTTCATAAAATCAGTAGCAATAGAAGATCTAAAAGTGCCATATAGATCAAGATCCCAGCTGATGCCTGCGTTGAACACTCCTTCCACCATAAGGGGAAGTTGGGTTGTTCTCGTCGTAACCATTAGAGATCCCTATACCGATAAAGATACCGATAAACCAGAGTGTTGTCAAACTTTCATTATATCTGAGTTGAAACAATATAATATTAACTATGATTTACAATTATCATTAGGATATATATATATATATATATATATATATATCTATATATANTTGAAATTAATCTTGATAACTCCTTTTGTTTGAATTGTTTAATTTTAAAACATAATTAATTCAAAATAAAAAGAGTTCATCGAAATTTCATGCTTAGAAATAAAATAATGAAGTTCAAAAAAATAGAAAATCAACTTATTGAGGTACTTATTAAAACAATTTTAAATTGTGGTACTTCCTATAAAACTATAAAAATTATCGAAAATATTGTCTTTACGTATAAATCACTACTAATTGGGATGATTTATATATATATATATATATATATATATATATATATATATATAAATTATCACCCATAATAACAATTTATTAAATAAATAATAAATATCTAAATTATAATCGCGACAATTTACATAATTTATTATTATTTTTCATTACATTATATTATTAAGTATAATTTATTATTATTATTTTAACAAAGGTAGGGGACAATTTATACAGAACGACCTCATCATAATAATTTTTATAAATAAAAAATCAGATTGTGTAGGCAACCACACTTAACAAGCATATTGGCACAAACATTTCACCATTAAACACAGAAAATTTTAACATGATTTGAGTTTTATTATTTGATTTTTTTAATTAACAGGTTACCTATAATTATTATTATAAAAGTTTAATGTGTCCAAAGACGTACTTGATTCTAAAATTAAGATTAGCATTCCACTAAACTTTTTTTTTTTAGAAAATAAAAAAATAAGAGTCTCTTAATGTTAAACCTTAAAATAATGAAATTGATTGTACTATATATTACGTTCGAGAGAGAAGCAAAAGTAATCTCAATTTAGAGTGAAATGGAAGGGGGTCCACCAAATTATTGAAGAAAGTTTTTGCTTATAAATAGTCTTTCCTTAAAAAAAAAGGCTGACATTGACGGTGTGGCAATTTTAGACATTTTTAAAGAAAAAAAGAAAAAAAAAAGTTTGAAATCGCCGCACCCTGCGGCGATTTGAGCCTCTTTTTTATATAAAAAAAAGTCTTGGGTCTGAAATTTGCAATAAGATGTGGCGATTTCAGACACAAACCCATACAAATGTAAATTTTTTTTATGGAACATATTATGGGATGTAAATCTTTTTGAGGGAGTATATATATATATATATANTCAAAACTCCAGTGTGTAAGCTGCCTTAAAATTCAAGCCATAGTAGCAATCCTTTGCGTAGTGAAATCAACCACAGAAAGTTTTTAACCTTTGTACCCAAAAGAAGAAAATGCTTTCAATATCATTCAGCATGGAAGGTCAACTAAATAGATACATAGTAATTAACTTCACGTGCAAATTAATTAATACATTCTAATTTACAACTAGTTAAGTATTGACTTATTGTTGTGCTTGTTAAGTTATGTTTTTTTTTTTTTTTACATTGGAAGAAGATGAATTAAAGTGTGTTTATTGAGAAAATACAAAAATACATTTAATTTATATTTTTAAAAAGAATATAGCAGTGACAAGATTACTTTATATAGAGTATTTTTAGTACAGTAAAATTTGGATACCAAAAGCAACTTTTTTTTTCCAATCCCCGACATTCACATTTATAGAATATTACAACTCATACATGTAAAGTAAAGCATGGTAAAAGACGTGTTCATTTTTTGTTTCTATTTTTTGACTCATACGAGTTCCGCTTCTTCCGTAAAAATTTGACTTCTTGACTTCTTGATATTATTTTTTATATAAATGTTTTAAGTTTTATTTGTTATATTTTAAAAAAAAATTGGGGGTCTAAAATTGTCATAAAGAATAGTGACTTTTACTTTACATGTATGAGTTGTAATATTCTATAAATGTGAATGTCGGGGATTGGAAAAAAAAAGATTGCTTTTGGTATCCAAATTCTACTGTACTAAAAATACTTTATATAAAGTAATCTTGCAACTGCTACATTTTTTTTAAAAATATAAATTAAATGTATTTTTGTATTTCTTAATAAACACACTTTATTTCCTCTTCTTCCAATATAAAAAAAAAAAAAAAAAAAAACATAACATAACAAACACAACAATTAGTCAATACTTAATAAACACGAAGTGTTCGTGCTTGTGAAGGCCTTTTAGTAATACATAAATTAGTTGTAAATTAATACGTATTAATTAATTTGCACGTGAAGTTAATTACTACATCACAGCTACCAAAAGATGAAGGATAGTTTTCAATGAGTTAGTTTGTTGTCAAGTTGTTAAGTTTGTTATAAAATCAGTTTTGTAAACCTGATGTGTGTGTACATAAATATATATATATATATATATATATATATATATATATATATATATATATATGATCATCAGTTCCCTGTAATTCAACTAAGACAAAATAGTGAATATCAATAACAAGAGTTGGCTTATTCCCCAAGTTTCTGTTTTCATTCTCTCTGTACCGAACTCCATTTTTCTTTCTTTCATGTTCATGGTGCTGCTGCTTCACATTTAACAGAGGGGCAAAAGTTGTGGTTTGGAAATGTGCAGAGAGAGCATGAGTACAATAATGTTGTGTGGTCACCCAACGTAAGGGGTTGTTGCTGCTGAGTTTTAATCTCAATTTAGAGTGAAATGGAAAATGGAAGGGGGTCTACCAAATTGGAGAAAGTTTTTGCGGAGTTTTGTTAAAAATGGTTTGATCGTCAGCGCCATCCCATGTGACCAACTGGGACCATTACTTTCCTTACTACTCCGTCACTGCACCTTCACAATTTTGCTTCACCTATATAACTTAGCTTTATTATCTCTATCATACATGCAGCAGTTACGGCAAGTCGGCAACTTCACCCACGCAAAACACGTCTAAACTGCATCAGTTCCCTTTTTCTATAATTTGAGTTCCCTGTAGTGCTCCTCCCTCTTCAGTTACACCATGAATGGGTTCAAAATCAACACCCAACTCTTCACTTTTTACATACTCATAATCTTCCTCGTACTCCCAGATGTTGTCCTTGCGGACTGCACATGCGATGAATCAGATGAAGACCGCGATAAAGCCAAGGCACTGAGATACAAAATTGCGGCTTTGGTCAATTATAGTTGGCAGCACACTGGGCGTTCGTATTCCTCTCCTTGGAAAAGTGATACCTGCATTAGGCCCTGAGAATGACATCTTCTTCGTCATTAAGGCCTTCGCGGCTGGCGTGATATTACCCACCGGTTTCATTCATGTGTTGCCGGATGCGTTTGAGGACTTGAAATCGCCTTGTTTGAGTGACCACCCATGGGGCGAATTTCCATTCACGGGGTTCGTGGCCATGTGCGCTGCCATGGGAACGCTCATGGTTGATTCTTATGCAACTGCTTATTTTCGGAAATCGCATTTCAAAAAGGCTCGAATTGAGGCCACTATGTGGAAGAACAAGGGCACGAAGGGCACCTGCATCTCCACACCCATGCAACACATGGCCATGCTCATGGGGCTGCTTCTGTCGAGTCCCCGGAGCTCCTCCGTCATCGTGTAATATCACGGGTACCTACCTAGCTACTCCACTCCTTCGATAATATTTGGGATTTAGGGTGTGATTGAAAATTGAGGTTATGGACTTAGTCAACCACATTTTATGGATTTATTTTGACTTTGTATTTTGACTTTGTATACCATTATATTATTATTATTATTATTATTATTATTATTATTATTTTATTTAAAATTAGTGGCATTTAACCTACAATGTAGGCTTATCGAGCAAATGTTTTTTTTAGAGATTAATTAATTTTAATGATAACCATAAAAATAAGTTTATTATAAATTGTAGCTATAAGAATAAAGTTTAAAATTGTTTTAGTAAGTACGGCAATAAGTTAATTTCTATTTTTTTGACCTTCATTATTTTATTTCTAAGCGTGAAATTCTGATGAACTCGTTTTATTTTGAATTAATTATGTTTTAAAATTAAACAATTCAAATAAAAGGAGTTATTAAGATTAATTTCAAATAGTTTTATCTTTAGATGTATTTATAAACAAGTGAAATGATTTGTCATCAAGCTCGTATTGATAGATTGTGTATAAATTGTGCAAAATTATTTGTCACTTTACCAAAATATTTTTTGTCTCAAATTATTTGATATTCTCATTTATTGTTAAGCATTTGTTAACAAAATTCATCTTTTGTTACTCTTTATCTCTTTCTTCATGAAAGAATTACATAAGGATAATGTGACATACATTGTGTTTGAGACATTTGGGCATTAAAATTATCGAAGGCAAAATTTGAGAGGCTACCAGTTATAACCACGGGTTTGTTCTTCTCTCTAACAACTCCAGTAGGGATTGCAATCGGTATAGGGATCTCCAATGGTTACGACGAGAACAGCCCAACTTCCCTTATGGTGGAAGGAGTGTTCAAAGCAGCATCTGCTGGAATTTTGATCTATATGGAACTTTTAGATCTTCTTGCTACTGATTTTGTGAACCCAAGGATGCAAAAAAGTGGTAGACTTCAAATAGGGACAAATCTATCACTTCTGCCAGGTGTCGGTTGTATGTCTCTTCTTGCCAAATGGGCATAAGGCCAAGTTGTTCATGTTGTCAGCAATAAATGAGATATGGTATCTTTATTATAATGCGGTGATTGATTTGTACAAGTTTAGCTGTAAATTTGTAGTAGTTGGTGAGTCTTCACTTTGTATTGTGGTACATTATGAGTTAGATTTATTTTAATAGCATCAAATGTTTATTTTAGATATAAGTAAGTTTTAAGACTGTCTTGCATTTTTAATTATGAGACCTATTTATGTTATTAATCATGTTTTAATGGCGTTTGTTGTCATGATTATCTCAAATTTTAGAGGGAGTGGAGTAGCTAGCTACCTGTGATGACGAGGAGTTGCGAGGACTCAGACAGAAACAGCCCCATGTGCACGGCCATGTGTTGCATGGGTGTGGAGATGCACGTGCCCTTGTTCTTCTCTCTACTGATTTTCCACATCAGTGGCCTCAAATTGAGCCTTTTTAAAATGCGATTTCTGAAAATAAGCAGTTGCATAAGAATCAACCATGAGCGTTCCCATGGCAGCGCACATAGTGAATGGAAATTCGCCCCATGGGTGGTCACTCAAACAAGGCGATTTCAAGTCCTCAAACGCATCCGGCAACACATGAATGAAACCGGTGGCTAATATCACGCCAGCCGCGAAGGCCTTAATGACGAAGAAGATGTCATTCTCAGGGCCTAATGCAGGTATCACTTTTCCAAGGAGAGGAATACAAACGCCCAGTGTGCTGCCAACTATAATTGACCAAAGCCGCAATTTTGTATCTCAGTGCCTTGGCTTTATTGCGGTCTTCATCTGATTCATCGCATGTGCAGTCCGCAAGGACAAGATCTGGGAGTACGAGCGGAAGATTATGAGTATGTAAAAAGTAAAGAGTTTGCTGTTGCTTTTGAACCCATTCATGGTGGAACTGAAGAGGGGGAGCACTACAGGGAACTATTAGAAAAAGGGAACTGATGCAGTTTAGACGTGTTTTGCGTGGGTGAAGTTGCCGTAACTGCTGCATGTATGATAGAGATAATAAAGCTGTGGCGATTAGTTGTAAATTAATATGTATTAATTAATTTGCACGGGAAGTTAATTACTATGTATCTATTTAGTTCACCTTCCATGCTGGATGAGATTGAAAGCTTTTTCTTCTTTTGGGTACAAAGGATAAAAACTTTGTGGTTGAATTTGCTACGCAAAGGATTACTGCTATAACTTGAATTTTAAGGTAGCTTACACTTTTGAAAACAAACTTTACATGTTACTTTTAATTAGGGGAAATTCCCTCAAGAATAGCACGGGTTTGGGAGTTCCGCTTCTTCCATAAAAGTTTATTCCACGAAGCATCCAAAAACAATAAAGCTAGCAACGGTAATTATTTGATGCAGTTAAGACGTGTTTTGTGGGTGAAGATGCCGTAACTGCCGCGTGTATGATAGAGATAATAAAGCTGATGTATAGTGACGGAGTAGTACGGAAAGTAATGGTCCCAGTTGGTCACATGGGATGGCGCTGAAGAAAAGACCATTTATAACAAAACTCTGCAGAAGCTTTCTCCAATTTGGTAGACCCCCTTCCATTTTCCATTTCACTCTAAATTGAAATTAAAACTCAGCAGCAACAACCCCTTACGTTGGGTGAACACACAATATTATCGTCACTCATGCTCTCTCTCTGCACACTTCCAATGCCTTGCGTTTCAGCTCACTACAACTTTTGCCCCTCTTTCCAACATAATATATAGTACAATCAATTTCATTATTTTAAGATTTAACATTAAGAGATTCTTTTTTTTTTCTCGTAGAATGTTAATCCTAATTTTAGAATTAAAGCATGTCTTTCGACAAATTAAACTTTTATAATAATAATTATAAGTAACCCGTTAGTTAAAAAAAATCAAATAATAAAACTCAAATCATGATAAATTTTATTGTGTTTAATGGTGAAATGTTTGTGTCAATATGTCACTTAAGTGTGGTTGTTTACACAAGTTTTTTTTTTCTAAGACCAAACTCACTTGAGCGCCATTCTTTTTCTCACACACTTAAATAAACATCATTCTACACGCCTCCAAATGCATTATTTGTTGTTACTTTTGCTTGTTTTTCTTTGTCTTTTTTTATAATTATAATTTTTTTTTTTACATTCTAAAGTGAGATCGCGAGATTCCTTACTTTGAAAGACCTTTGCACATGTGTGGTATCTTGTCATTCATTTATACTACTAGATTTTAACCCGGGCGATGTGCGAGGTGATTTTAATATAGATAATATAGCAAAAAAAAAAAACAGAGTATCTTGATTAAATATAAGTTAATTTTTGACAAACAAACACTTTAATGAGATATTCATGAAATACGTACATTTATTTTAATGATAATTGTACATCATAGTTAATATTATATTGTTTCAACTAAGATACAGCGAAAGTTTGACAACACTCTGAAAACAACATAGATAATCATAGTTCATTACAAAAAGTTATATATATATATATATATATATAAATTATCACCCATAATAACAATTTATTAAATAAATAATAAAAGAATAATAAAATGTAAATTATCATCGCGTCAATTTACATAATTTATTATTATTTTTCATTACATTAAATTATTAAGTATAATTTATTATTATTATTTAGGTTAATTATGTTTTTAGTCCCTGTAAAATTTCAAAGTTTGGTTTTAGTCTCTGTATAAAAGTTTTAGTCCCTGTAAAAGTTGAAAATTTGGTTATAGTCCCTGGGGCTGGATGGGGGGTAACGACACTAACGTGACCGTTAATGGCGTTGACGCGGCGCTGACGTGGCGTGCCACGTGACATCCCACGTGGCACGACAAATTTTAAATTTTGACCCATATACCCACCCGACCCAACTCGGAATTAATTTAAAATTTAAAAAANTTTCGAAGTTCTGGATGCGAGATCACCGCCAATCTAGTCCAAGACTGTGCCACTCCAAACTCCTTTATCAGCCACACAGCCCAATCAGTTCTCTTGTGGTTGAAACAAAGACACAGGTTGTCCCTCAAGACTTGCAACCTGGGAGAAAAAAGCTTGGCATCAAATCTCCGATCAAGGGAAATGGGAAGAAAGGGGAAGGAATCGTAATGCCCATTTCCCAAGTCGAAGGAAAGAATCACCCACTGACCATTAGCGCCAGGCTTCTTAGCTACCCAATTGAGAGAGCCACTCAGGAATTTCGCAGTACAGCTATAGGGGCGAAATGGGATATCCCGCATGGTTGTCCAAGAATTTACCCCACCAAAGGTGCAAACTTTGGTCACAGCTGGAACAGATTCCACATGGGCATCATCAATCGGATAAGCGCGGTGGGTGGGGGAGGAGGGTGGGGTACGGGTATGGGTGGTGGGGTTTGCTTTTTTTTTTTTTAATTTTAAATTCATTCTGGGTCGGGTGGGTATATGGGTCAAATTTTAAAATTTTGGGTCGTGCCACGTGGCATCCCACGTGACACGTCACGTCAGCGCTGCAGCACCATTAACGACCGCGTCAGCGCCGTTACCCCCATCCAGCCCCAGGGACTAAAACCAAATTTTCAACTTTTACAAGAACTAAAACTTTTATACAGGGACTAAAACCAAACTTTGAAATTTTACAGAGACGAAAAACATAATTAACCCTTATTATTTTAACAAACGCGATCAAACCAAAGGCAGTGTGGTAGTATGTCACAAGCACACAGCTAGCACCTCTAATTTTAACTTGTGTTTGCAAATACCAAATAGTAATGGAAACAGAGTATATCAACATCACTACCCCCATTCTACACTTATTAATAACGTGATTATTATAGTAACTTCTTGGCGTGCCGAAGGCTGAAAGCTTTGATCCTGCCAAGGCCCTCTTCAAGAGCAGAAGGGTCAACGACAAAAGTGATACGAACCCAATTCTTTAGTCCAACAGTAACACCTACAAATTATATAAATTGACCAATGAATAACCATCTTCTTATATACTAAAAAAACACTTCTTTTAATGAAAAAAAAAATGATGAATTGATCTAGTTAAAGATTGGAAAAATAAACTCTTTACCAGGAAGTAGAATTACGGATTCCTCTTTGGCCAGCTTGACACAGAAGTCCACGTCGTCAACAATGCCCTCAATTTTTGAGAAGTTAATCTCAACCTGCTCCGATCAGTTTACTGATTTGTTTATCTTGCCAAAAGATGATAAAAAATGTTGGAGTAAATTATTAATTTAGTTCTAATTTTTTTTACTTTAATATTAATTTGGTAATAATTTTTTAAGATTAATTTAGTTATAATATTTTCACTGACATTAATTTGGTTTTATAAAAGCGTTGACATTAATTTAGTCATAACATTTTAAAGTTAATATCAATTTAATCTGACTATTATATAAACAAAATGAGTAAAAATTGATAGACAACATAAGTTGTAGTCAAATTTTAAAATAGTAGATTAAATTGATGTCAAAAGAATTTTTAAGACTAAACTAATATCAAAATAAGTTATTAGGATTAGCCTGGTGAAAGAGATTTAGGTAAAATGCATAAGGTCTTAGTTCAAATTTCATTGTAACCAATGTAATATTTGAAAGAGTCCCGATTTTTGCACACCTGTTAGTTGCACACCCATTGCACACCTATTGTAAATAATGCTCACTATTGTGTGGTTATGGTAAGACAATTATTAAGAGTGTGTTGAGTCAGCAAATTTGAGTTTACAAAAATAGCCTAAGTGTGCAATAATTAGGTGTGCAAGAATAATTACCTTGAAATACTAAAACAAACTAATATCAAATGAAAATATTACCACGTTATTTACTTTCATGTTAGTACAAGAAAAGAAAAAATGTTTATTTCAACCTCTAGCAAAAGGTTTTGACAAGATTCTTTGCATCTAGCAAGATGCCTTCTTCTGATAATTATTGGATAAGTTATCGTGAATTTTTCTTATAAATGATTTCTGCCAGCAAAAAAAAAAAATTGCAATGGAATTTTTTTGTACCAAAAAATCTGAATTTCTTTAATGTAGTGAAGTTAAATTTATAACGTGATCATCAAAAGCCTTAAAAACTCTTTTGGCTTCTTACCATCACAGTCATGGTTCCTTCTGGCTTTTGAGGACATGTCAGGCAAGGGATCTCCTTACATCTATCATAGAATATGTTTGCAGCTTCTCTCATTATGGTAAGATTTTTGGCATAGAAATCGTCTCTCGTTTTCTCAAGAATTTGCGGTACTGCTGCCTGTAAATATAACTAGATTATCATTTTCGTTTCAAGATAAACAAATAAACAAATAATAAATAAATAAAACGCCCCTACATAGGATTCAACAAGGTGTCTATTCTCAATGTACAAATATTACAAAAATATTTTGTGTACAATTCAAAATTTATTATCTATTGTATAACTTACTCTTTTTTAATATGTGTTTCTTCTCATTTTTTTATTCTTTATTTTTTCTCTTTTCTTCCCCCAAATTCCATCTTATTTTTTATGAATCCAAGAGTTTTCATTTTCGTTTCCATCATATTCGTTATTTTTTGTTTTTCAAATGTTTGTACATGTGTATAGGAAAATATGTGCATAATTGTTAAAAAATTTGTGCATGTCTGGTTGGTTAAAAGTTTATACGTGTAAACACAAAAGTTTTCTTCTTTATCTTTGTTTTTGTGTAAATTTCATATTTTATATTTATGATTGTTGAAAAGTTTGTGCATGTCAATTTAAAAGTTTGTGCATATGCTTTAAAATGTTTGTACATGGTAGAGAGTGAGTCCACACTTAATTAGAATGTAAGTGGGGAGATGGAGAGAGTGTGTAACAATTACTTTTCGCTATTTAATATATCGCAGATCTAGTTTGATTTGTTTTCGTATTTGAAAAAGTTTGTGTATATATGTAAAAAAAATTTGCCCTTGTATGTGCAAAAGTTTGTGCACTCTATTATTGTATAAATCATAAATTGACACAGCAAAGTTGACAACATTTAAGTTGTACATCTAACATTACTCAAAATAATATTTCCCCTTTCCTTATATACATACATATATATANCGAAATCACCTCCATCCTCTTTAAATAACAAAAGAATATACACATTTCATCAAAAGAAAATTTGCTTCCATTTTCTTTCCAAAATAAAAGAAAAAAAAATGTAAAGTGTAAATATTTATGGTGTGCAAAAATCACTTTGCCAAAGATCATTATCTTTTGTTTACCTGCACGAAAGTTGGAGGGTTGCTAGTGATATCTAGATAGGTCTTGATATTTGTCACGATCTGATAAAGAAACAAGAATACAATCACCCGCACGTCACCATATATGGCTGAACTAAGAAAAAGAAAAAATGTCTATTCTAGTGAAAGGGATACTTGAAGTGTAAAAACAAACAAACAAAAAAATATGCAAATATCTTACCCCAGTATCATGAAAGATTTCATGCGGATCACATGTCACGATCCAGCCAAGTCTCCAACCAGGAACGATCCATCTCTTAGATAGAGAACCAAGCGTGATAACTGGCACAATTGACGCAAAAGCCCCCATGGGCACAAATGGCTTGCTTCCGAAAGTTATGTGGCCATAAACTTCATCAGCAATGACTAAGATCCCAAGTTTCTTTGCTGTTTCTGCAACCTAGAAGAGTCCTAACAAGTCAGCTTTTCCTACTACTATATATATTGATCAACTTACGTCATTGGAATAGTATATGGTTATCGAAGATAAAGACTATCAATTGAATAGTGTAACACTTTTTAACTTTGTAATTCTCAATACTCATCACTTTCAAAAATTTAAGTTATCGCAATTAAATAGTTAAATAAATATTTGAGAGATTTTTTTTTAAGTTTAACTTATCATTTTATTCATTATACATACACTTATCAAAATATAAATTTATCTCATTTATTTTAGTTTCAAATTTGAACAAGTATAAGACGAATGAGATGGAAAAAACCAAGATAATTAGTCAAGCAATTCAAACACTTCTCAATAGTTTTATATCTCAACAAGTCCACTCCACAAAGTGTCATATGGCTAAGAGGAAATTCCATTTTGGATATATACTACTAGAGCAAGAACAAAAATATATTTTATATTACTTACTACTCGACATATCGATCATTCCATTAGATATACATGCACAAGAAACATGTTTGACAACAATGATGACTCACAAGTAATAAACTTAACAAAACAAAACTCTATTCTTAATTACCGACCTTTTGTAAATGTTGGTATGTGAACACATTGCCACAAGGGTTGCTGGGATTAATGAGGACCATGGCCACGGTGTTCTCATCCGCAAGAGCTTCAAGAGAGTCAAGGTCAACCACCCAGCCTCTCTCGGGGAGAAGATCGAAGTAGCGAGCTTCGAGGCGGCAGAATGCGGCGCGAGCCTGGTACTGGGGATAGCCTGGCCTTGGAAGGAGGATGTTGGCACCGGGGCGTGCAAGGACGGTTGTGATTATATTGATAGCTTCTGTGCAGCCAACGGTGAGAAAGACATTGTCTGGTGCTAACTTGTATGGAAGATCAGAAGATAGATGATCTGCAACAGCCCTGTTAAGTATATGTAAAATTAACCTCCTTTTATTTGGGGTAACATCATGCAAAATTAACTTTGGCTGCGGCTTAAATTGTTTCAACTTACCGGCACGTTTTTCTGCTAATACAATTTACATTACGGCAAATTTAGTTAAGGCCAAATTCCTTTTATTACCGATACTTGAAAAAAATGTATCTTATATTATAAAAATGAGAATGTTATGTTCGCAATATAAACGTGTGACAATTAGAACTACTTTTTTCATAAAATTATGGGTATGTAAAAAAAAAATGAGTATTATATGACTTATGTTTTTATGTGAAAATTAATTGTTATTATTTACATTTATGCTGTACACGTAATATTAATTTTCCTTCCCAAAGACAACATTTTATTTATATAAAAAGAAAAAGAAAAATATTATTTGTAAAAAAAAAAAATGCACACACGATAAATACTATATAATACTGAGAAAAACAATGGAAAGAAGGTAACCATTAATGTGACACTGACAACCCTAACGTGGAATCTTTCTTAAAAATAATATTTTAGGGCACGTTTATCAAGAACTGTTATGACTGAATTTTCTAATAGTGTTGCAACTCCTTGATTAAATATTGGAAAGCTCACTCTAAGAGAAAACAGTACTATATACAGGCACGAGGAAATTGATATCTACACATCAAAATACCAACATTACTAAGGAAAATTATGCTTACACACCAAACTATTATACCTTTTATTATATATCAGTATTACTTTTGGAGAAGAAACGGAAAAAATAAAGGTGGTGGACATATATCGCAGCTTTTACTATTATTTTACTTATTTAAGATATATGCGTTGAAATTATGTCTAATTTTCTTTATTTTAATATTTAAAAAATAAGGAGTTATAGCTCAAATGGTTGAGCGCTCGCATAGCATGCGAGCCGAGTATGGAGATTGATACCTGCAATTCCAAAATCAAGTAATATTACTTCATTTTTTTAGGGGAAAAAGGTTCATATCTATATATTTTCAACAATGTTACTCCTACCCTTATTTCTAACACTTTCATCTGCATCTTCTTTCTATAAAAATAAAAAGAATTTATTTTTTAACAATTGTTATTTATACATTAAAAAGAAGAAGAAAAGCAGACATCTTAGCCTATTAATTAGTGAAGAAAACACAAATTTTTTTTTTGTTTTATCTGGTTTCTCTCTTTTTTTTTAACAAAACGAATGTGTTTAGGCATAAATAATGCTAGTTTAGAAGTAACAATTTTGAAAAATGGGGAGTTGGTTGAGGTGTTAGATGTCTCCGTCCATAATCAAAAGTTTTGAACTTGAATCTTATAAATGAACTTTTGTTTGTTTGGGGAAACCTCTGTCATCGAACCAAGTTAATCGATCTCTTAGTAATATGGTCAGAATGTGGATAGTTCCATCAACACATTTAAAAAAAAATGGAAAAAAAGTTAGTAACAATCTTAGTGGTAAGCACAAACCTTCTTGCTTCCAGTAAGCCACCGGAGGGAGCGTAGGAGTTGAACTGAAAGGACTGAACGGCTGAAGCAATGGCAAGAGGAGCATCTTGTGTAGTCCTAAAGCATGGGAAATCGGTGGGGTCCGCACGGCACAGACGAACCACGGTTCTCTCGTCTTCTTTGTTGAGGTTGGACAACATCGTGCTGTATACACCTCTCACTGAGATTGCTGAAGCATTCACCTCTTTGTTCCCATGGAAATTCCATTTCTTAGATCCGTTCTCCGTTGGCATGGTTACTAGCTCACTACGTATACCAAAAGTGGGTTTTTTATATGCAATTTGGCATATCCCACATTAACAAGGGGGCTTTTATACAGAGATAATTTGTTGTATTCTAGCACACACGGCACGAATCATGAGTTAGTGGGTGCAAACGACCAAATGAGCTGTTTTATTTGTATGTCCTCCGTTTTGGGGATAACGTTCATTTTGATCGTTAAAATTATAAGTTTGATTCATTGTGATATCTGAAATTTAAAATTTGATTCTTTTAATTCTTTTGTAAGTAAGATTAGTCATCTAATTCATTATTGTTACTGTCTCACTTTTTTATTAATTTATTATATTAAATGAGGATGTAACATGAGTTTGTAAACGAATTGTGACAGCACATGTAACTCTTAATGAAATTGTGAGAGCATTAGCTAAATTAAGTTGTGATATCAACTTAGGTTTGAAATCCTAATAACTACTGCTACAACCACATTTTCAACCTCAAATGCTACTACAACCTCATTTGTAGCCCTAATTCTTATCACATATTCTCATTTCATGTCACAAACCAACCAAAACATGATAATGAATTGACAGATTAAATTATTTATAACTTATAATTTTTAGGGACCAAAATGAGTATTAGTCCTCCATTTTCTATCAATTATCAATTTGAAGTTATTATGCAAGGTTATATGGAAATGATTATAAAAATTGCAAAATAAGAAGAAAAAAAAATTGATAATGCTTTATAAAATTGGTCTTATTTAATATAATTATTTTTATTTATTATCTCTTGTCTATTACTCCCTCTGTTTTATAATAGCAGTCAATTTCACTTTTTTATATTCATTCACAACTTAATTTATCTGAACACAATTTGTTTGTAGATACATTAAGTTATGAAATGAACCTAAAAAAGTGATATTATGAAATGTAGAGAGTAATACATTATCTCACTTTCACTACTTACATTTAATAAGGGTATATTAGAGAGAGAAAATTTTATAATTAGGAAGTTGATATATAATTATTTGTAAAAATACCAAAATAGAATGACAAACAATTATTTGAAAATGAAGGGAGTACTCATGTAAGATGGGACCGTCTCAAGTCATCCATCATCTACTATTAGATTTGGACAAAATCTCAATAAGGTGCACAACTCATTATGATCTCATCTAATGATGAATGACATAATGATCATCCCATCCCATGTTAGATTTATGCATACAACATTTCTCCTACCAAATATAGCGCTTGCCACTTAGAATGCTAAAAATATACTATTTAATCTTATATTTCAGAATGTTAAAAATTGTAATTTAATTAGTTTTTAAAAAATGTTAAATCACACCTGACGAATATATTTAGATTTATTGTAAATAAAAACATAATGCATTATTTACACGGAAACATTTTATTTTATGTTGGTCTCTGATGTGAATTATGATATTAAATATCAATAGTTATCAGATAAAAAACAAAGTTACATATCTTAATTTGGTTAATTTAAAATATATAATGTAATTGTACATTATTAACGTTATATGTCTTTTTTCAATTTATAAGTGTTGCTAGAGTTTTTTATAAATGAAATTTCCTACTTTCATGTAAAAATAATTAAATAGCTTGTATATAAAATTCCTTGTCTATGTCATATGTACATAAGTGTATTAGGTGAATCATCATTAAAAAGCTAATCGCATTTTTAATGTCATGTGAGTGCTTTATTTGTTTTCGAAAAGTGAAGATGTGCGTTGGTTTAATGTAAAAAGGACTAATACCAAAAAGAAATGTAAAAGAACTATGTCCAAGAGATGCACAAAATTGTAATATGAAAATTTCTTAAAAGATTCCGATTGTTGGATGGGTACGAACTACGGGAAAACACATGTCGTTCTTATGAAATGAATTGGGCATCCGAAAAAGTGATTCCTTCATTGATACTCCATTTGTAGTATATGGCACACTAAAGCAAGATTTAGGCTTAATTGTTTAGGTAACCAAAGATCGTTTTCGAACAAAATAATTGAAAAGCAAGCGTAATGGTCGGCGACATGGTCAATAACATGCCGCATTGGCATGGCTGGATTTGTATTCTTAAAACAAGGGATATATATTGTCTTGAAAGTGCAGCGGGTCACGTTAAAAACGTGGTAGCTATTCCAAACGTACTTTAAGGCAAGCAAGAATCTTTACATATCTTGATCAATTCACAAGTGTTCATCGGGGTTGATGATTGAGATGCTGGATTCAATGACTTTTCCACCGTTGATTCTAACACATTTGCGGTGCGATACCAATTCACGTGGGTGAATTCATTATCCAATGAGTTTAAGACCATTTGATTTTAGGGATGGAATGGATAGGGTTTTCACTCAACTTTAACTCTATTCTAAATTTGTTGGATAAAATTGTTTTTACCTTACCTTACTTACAGGTTTTACAACTAAAAATTCTAATCATACCCACAAAAAAATATTTAAATTCGTACTTTACTCTACCCGTTACTTTCTAAAAAATATCTTTATGTTTATATAATATAAAGGTCAATTACAAAAAATAATTATTTTGTGCATAAAAACTATATAATTTAAAATAGCAATAACACAATTCATTAACATCTAAACCATATATAGTCACATTAACACAATAAAATCAACACATATTAAAGTGAAAATATGCAAACTTCTTTAGACACCAGTGAAAGTAGTTTTCACCTTCTATTCATATTTACTTTATAAAAAATAAAAAAAAGAACAATTACATATAGACATTAGTCCTCAAGAAATAGAGCCACACATAAAAGGAAACTCTTATGTCAGAAGTTATGTGTAACATCCCATTTTTTCTTACAAAGATTTCACGTAATTAGTGTGTTAGAGACGATTATTTAGATTGGAAAAAATTAGTCATACAGTTTATTCCTCAAAAATACCAGTCAAAATAGTTATTTCGCAATCTCGCAGAATGTCACGAGATCCGTGCCAATTTTTGATCGATACCGGAATTTCGTCAGGTGCTAAAAGTATCCGTAAAATATATTCTTATGGAGAAAAGCTCACGAATACCTTAACCAGACCTACCACCATGACCGGAAAAATTAGTAAATCGTGATTATGTGTTCAGAATATTTTTAGGATATCTGTACACAAGATTAACGACCAAACGCGATCAAAAAGTGGCAAGCCAAGGCACACCACAATTGACCCACATGGTCAATGGCTGCCAAAGCCCATTTAATGCATCTTTATCTTCTTTTATTTTCTTTTTCTTTTTCTTTTTTCTTTTTGGGCCAAAGCCAACCAACCTTGGTTGGCTATAAATAGCCAACAAAGATGGCCACAATTGCTTCATATTTTCCCTCTGCTTCCACCAAATTTTTGTTCCATTCGTGCACTATGGTTACACTGTCGGAGTCAGAAAAATCCCAGGAACACGCCAAAGTTCCCCGAAAATTATCCACATCAACTTTACCAACTCCGATTTTGCTTAGGCAGTGGGTAATCATAGACCCACTGTCGTTTTATAAGTATTTATGTGAAAATATAATGTAGTAGAGTTTATGTAGAAAATATGTTTAGTATGATGTATGAAGGATTTTATGTATTTTTGAAGTTAGAAAAATATAACTATGTTGTTGAGTCTCAATAACAGAGGAAACTGAGAAAATTTTACGAAACTGACGTTGCGGACTGAACTTGGCTCCAGGACGCTAAGCGGCCTGACTTGGAGACCCCAAAACCTGGCGCCAAGATAGCTAAGTGACCTAGGACTTCCTCGTGGGCGTTGAGCGACCTCGCTAGGGCGCTAAATAGCCTAAAGAATCCTAAGTCATTAAGTTAACCTTGAATCGAGAAGTTTCATGGACCCGCACACTTCAACAAAGCACCAAACCCTTGAATTTTATATACCATGGTTAGATTAGCTATGCTATTATGTGTGGTAATGATAATAATGTGCATCATGAGTGCATTAGGACGACCGTAGATAACTAGAGAATTATCACCTAAAGTGTAAAGAGCATAATTGAACCCTAGGAAACAATGATATCTTAAGAAGGTTCCGACCACAGAGGGTCCGGTATACCTTGAGGAAAGCACGTAGTTATATAATAGGAAATCCCCTCTCTTGGCACGTCCAAAGGACAAGCCCCTCACCAGTCCGGCAAACTAGATTGGTTAAAGATAAACGCAGGCCAAGGCCTGATCACACGTTAAAGAAAAGATAAACCCAAGCCCAAGCCTGATTTTAAAGAAAAGATAAACCCACGCCCAAGCTTGATTTTTATAAAGACCAACCCAGGCTGGACCAGAATAAAGGTAGGCCAAGGCCTGACCTAGTAAAGGGCCCCAAAGAATAAGTAATGAATGGTCGAGTCCACGGGTTGACCCCAGAATAATCCTTGAGTCAAAGGGCCAACCCACGTGTCCACGCCAAGTAGAGTCCAAGGTCCGATCCTTGACCATCCCAACAGTTGGATGGTTCTTCCTATCACTGTTCGATTGATTGGTGACATCGTGTATCCGTGGTTAGCTACCACTCAGGTTAAGCGCTGCCTGGTCAACACGATACGGAAACAGAAGCAGGTTGTAGTTGTATGGCCACAACTACAAGGGCGAAAAGCCTACAGTAACAAGAAGGACGCAGTTCCAGGGCGCGTAAGAGAACCCAAGATCCCCTCATGCATAAGTTATGAGATGTATGTATGTATGGAAGTAAGTATGTAAGTATGTATCTACACATATGCGTTGGGCCTTGTCGAGTGATACAGCATCACGAGACCGCCCCACCAAGTACAAGTTGCGTGAGTGCGTGATCCTAGGACACGATACCGAGACGGTCAGAATTAATAATCGCGAGAACCTATAATTAAGAAAGCAAGATTAGATTCTCCAGTCACCTAGTAACGTAAATAAAGTTGCTCCGGACTAGAATGACTAATAATAATTAGTAGGGACTTTAGTATGCTTGTACACCTAAAGATCCCCTGAGCGGCCTGGAGTATAACCGAACAAAATGCGCGGCCCCAATGTTCAAGGTTTTCCCACTGAGAACGTATCGTTCTCACCCCCACTCGTTATGACTCCAGGATCCTACGACGGGACTTATGATGAGGACTCTATCGAGCCGCATGAGGAGTTGTGAAGGGCGATGACGTGAGGTGGACACCTAAGAGAACGGGTCAAGCAGGAGTTTTGCGGGGGCTAAGTAAGATGTGTTCCATTTAGCCCTTATGATTTTGCATATATATGTTGTATTTTGACAACCTTGATGACTGTATATTATTTATTATAATACCTATGTGACTTACTATAATTATATGTGATGGATGGCATGCTTGCTTACCTATCTGTTGGTTGAGGCATGAAGGATAACGATTAAGCCTAAATGCTCTATCGCTTGTATTAAATGTTCTAAACCAACGACACAGCTCATATCTTATGAAATAAACTATGGAAAGAAAAAGTTTAAAATTGGTTCATATTTTCATGAGTATTTTAAAGGATAACAACGGACTATAAGTATTCCCACTAAATAATAAACAACCTAGTGAGCATTGCGTACAACTTAAACGTAAGCAATAAGCTAGGGTGTTTCATTATGTACAAAGAAAATTTGGATATAATTGTAGAAAATAACCTACAAAATTAAAAGTAGAGTTTAAACCTCATATAAAGAATGATGTGTGAAAATATAAGTATGGTCCAAAGAAAATTATGAAGAAAAACAGAGAAAATTTGAATATAGTAATAGAACAAAGAAAATTTTGATAAAAAAATAAAACATAAAATACAGGGTGCGGGTACGGTCGGGGTGGGAACATTAAAACCCTAACCCTAACCCATGCGGATAATTTTGAGTAATTACCCGTGCGTGTAATTACCCATTAAAGCATGAGTTTTCATCTTACCCATCAGATTGGGTTAGGGTGGGTACCCGTTAGTAGAGTACAAATTCTCATTCCTATTTGATTTCAATCCTTTTCAACAAAATTCTTTTACCTATTGATTTATTATATTTTTATTTATTTATTATTTTTGTAATCATCCCTACAATTTTGTGAAACTTATGAGAAAGTTAATCTATTTTAAGATATCAATTTCCAAATTACAAAATAACATTTCTGTACAATTTTTGAAAGATAATATAATAAATGATTTAATACTAAATTAAATGAACAAATAAAGGAGACTTATCTTATTTCTCTTTAATGAGGAAGCATGATCTTGAAGCCCTGACTAGAATTACTAGTCAGCTTGGATCCTCACAATGTGTCGAATGGATCCCAAGCTTTCACAACCTAAATCCCCTTTCTCATATTGCAATTACCATTACAAAAATTGGAGCCCTAACCCTCCTAAGCTCATTGAGAGTGAGGCCTAAGGGTTTTAGGAGAGGACCCTTATTTTCACACCTCTAATGAAGGATGTAACACAACCACACCCCAAACTTACTTTTATTTAGTCCTAAAAGAATCTTGGTCGGGAGCGATGCTAAAGCATTACACATTCTTGCCTAATATCAAGCATTATGCTTGGTCTTTTAAGTATATGAGTTTTGTTGGAAGGCCGTTCCGTCCCTAAAACATTTTCTCCATTTTGCTCTTGCAATTACCAATAAATATCTATCTATCTATCAATCTCCAGATATTTGATATCTATCGTCTCGGAACTTATTTTTTTCCTCCATAACTCAACTACGCGTACAAGTTCCAACATGCGAAAGCTTCATCACACAAGGTTAGCAGGTGGCTTGGTTGAACCATATTCAATTCTTTTCATATTACATGATTACATTTCTTTCCAGTCAACCTCGCTCCCGGTCGTTTTGTAACACCAAAACTATCCCAGAAGGACAAAAACATCATTTTATAGGGACATTGTTGTTCTCCCTTACAGGAGAGGAGAGATGAACTCAAAATGATGTTCTGGTTGGTAAGGGTGACAAGAGACAAGGGGAGGAGAAGGAGGAGTGAACCTAGATGGAGTTATTGTAAATTGAATATTGACAGATGAGGCTCTATATATATATATATATATATATATATATATATATATATATAGTTTTCATGGACCCAATCCATCCTTGTATTTATNCACAGCCAATGTACGTCTTCGATTCGCCTGACACAAATTCCACATTATACCATATGATAAACCAGAAACTTCAAGTCACGTTATGCTAAGTAACCCAAAAAGGCCATGGTACCACAATGGGGCCATCAAGATATTTTGGTTTGATTGTAATGCCCCTCCTAAACCTGAAGAACCCAACTAATCATATGCTATAAGGCCAGTCACATTGGTTTGGGCCGAACCCATCACAACTTGCCAGTGCCACGTTCCAGTGATTTTCCAGAGACTGCCTTGTTGATCTCTTCTAGCAACTTGAGAAACAAACCCTCCACATTCTCACCACTGAGAAGAATAAGCATTGGACTTCTGCAACGCTGCATCTTCAGAAGGCACCACTCTCCGGTCCACCAGGCCACCCTTGTTCCTCAACTAGCATTATCAATCTCTCTTGAGTTCATGAGACCATAAAGTAGTTTCTACACCTCAAAACAGATATTAGACTACAACCTAGAGTATACCAGTTCAAACAAAGGGAACCATAGTGAACCCACAACACAACACTTTCACTCGATTCGACACAAGAATAAAGCAAATTTCACGAGTCAATTGACAATTGAGATTAAGCCAAACAACTGACCAAATCCACAAAATCTCACAATACATAAATGAAAATCATTCAAGAGGGAAAAACAAAATTTAAAAGCACATCTCACAACCAGAAAAGCGAAGAGCAAGTTAGGAGATTTGAACCTTTGATTCAGCGAAGGAGATTGCACAGAGCCTGAAATAATCTAGCTTGCAAGAATGCATGAGCTAGGTTGAGCAACGATGGCAGCTTGATCTTTTGATGCAGAAGGTGATGGCAGCTATGGTGGCAAAGAGATTGGGTGTTTCTTTAGATTAGGGTTTTTTCATATTCCAGAGAAAAAGTTAAGAGTTCAAAGATAAGTTTCAAATCCAGTGGGCTAATCCATGGGGTACCTGGCCCTAACCCACTAAATGAATTTTGTGAGTTGAGGCTAATCAGCTCCCTCATGAAGGTGGGTTATTAAAAGCTGGACCTGAAATGTTAGGGCTTGGAGGCAGGCATACAAGATGGCGCCTAACTGGCATATCAAAACAAGGGTAGACAAGCTACACTACACCTCCTACCTATTAAAGGCATCCACAAAGTGGTTCATTCAGTTAAACATAGGGATATAGGATAACATAGCCCTTCGTTAAAATATGAGACCAAGGCAGGCCATGAGACAAAATGTTGCAATTTCCATACAGTGTAGGTTCAAATAGAAATTAGCGCGACACTGGCTTATTGCCAAGAAAGGCCAATGGCTGAGATTGCTAATAAGTTGAAACAGTAAATGATGAGGAGCTAACCTTGCCCCTGTTGGTGCAAGAAACAAGATAGACCTCAACCAACAAAGATTTTATGACAAGCTATAAAATCATGCGCTCAACATTCAACATTATGTGTTCATGAAAGCTTATTAAGACCATGAAAAAAGCGGTGTTTTCTCCTCTTTGAGTGCCTACGAGACTCTTTGGTCATGACATAGGACACAAAATGCACCTGCAAAGGCAGAACATTTTGAGACAAGTTAATAATTTGTGAAAAGATTAAAGAAAACTTAGAAAGAAATAACATTATACAAGGGAGGCAGGGCTGAAAAATTGAGTACTTGAGCAAAGGGTCTTTTAACTAGAAAAATCTGTATATATGAGACATTTGAAATAACATGTTCTATTTGCTAACGAAGCATTTCTCAAGACCTTTTTTTTAATAACATATATGAAGATAAGTACAATAAACCCAAGCCATAGGAAGAATTATTCTTCAATAGATTAATGATATCAAAAGTAATATTATAAAGGGTTAATTAAGTTTTTAGCCCCTGTAATATGAAAAAGTTTGGTTTTAGTCCCTCATGACAAGTTTTAGTCCCTGTAAAATGTGAAAATTTGATTTTGGTCCCTGTGGACGGTTGGTGATGGACGGTGATGACGTGTCAGTTAACCCGTCATCAGGGATCATTTCTACATTACCGTCCATCACCAACCGTCCACAGGGACCAAAATCAAATTTTCACATTTTACAGGGACTAAAACTTGTCATGAGGGACTAAAACCAAACTTTTTCATATTACAGGAACTAAAAACTTAATTAACCCTATTATAAAATAGAGAATATTTCAGGAAAGAAAGTCAGCAGACAAAAAATAAAAATATCCTTGCCTGAGAATTATTTCTTATGCCAAAATTCTGAAGTGCATCATCATCATGCAAGAGCTTGTTGTTATGGTACGCTAAGCAATAATTTGCCCATACATGCTTCCTGCAATTGCATCGATTTTTTTGCCCAAAGTCAGGACTTTCAGAGATGAACTACTGCTATCTATATTAAACCATTATTAGCAGAGTAGATATGATTTGAAAATTATAGACTATGATGCTATTGCTAAGACTTGAAAACAGAAACAATGATAGAATAGAGAGAAAACTGCAAACCCACCAAGAAATATGGCGGTGACCCATATTGGATTGTTCCATGTCATTAACTTTCTTCTTGATGGCAAGTTTCAAATCCTTGACTGTTGCCGAATTCATCATTGTCACCTCTTCACCACCCAAAAAATCACAAGTCAACCAAAGCTTGTTAAATTTGCAAATCCACAGGACATTTAGGGAGTGTTTGTGAGTTGGGTTTAGGAGTGGAAAGAAAGGTTTTGGAGGACTTAATCATGGTTTTTAAGGGTATGGCTAATTAAATTACCAAATGAAGTTCCATCTAATTTTAAGACAGAAAGGCGCATGGCACTACCCATCTCGAGGCTGAGGAGAGTATCAACATCTGCCAAGGTTGGATTCTTGGGGACATCGGACAGCATAGGATCATCTAGCAACATTGTCAGCATTGACTGCAATCTCGCCTTTTTCAAACTCCCCTCGTTGTACTCATACTCCCCCATGCCCATCTTCAGCATCAACAACAAACTCATCATTCAAAGATTTTAATAAGGAAATTGGTTGGGCTGGGCCCAGCCCGGCTAACCCAGTTTAGTCCGGTCTGATTTAACAATGTTCCTGAAGTATGGACGGCAATGGGCCAAATGAGGGCGGATTTTTCATTACCCATCCTCACCCCGTTTACCTGAATTTTGCCGTTTCCTGACCGGTTTTTATTTTTGCCACATATATAAACCGGGTTTAGATCTACTGCATACTCACCCAGCCCTGACTTTTATTTTGTAATAGTTTATTGTAAAACTAAAAATTCAGGATTACTGCATTTATATTTTTTTCAGGATACATCATTTCAAGTTTATGTTCCTTCGCAATATTGAAATAATACAGAAATCTCTACAATAATAAACTAGGTATCAAATCTGTAAAAGGCATACTAATTAGTATTACAATGGCAGCCAGGCCTTATACATTAAAGCACCACAAAAATCTCAATTTGTGGTGTATCCAATGTTATCCTGGTATACATTATCTACTATATCGCAAAATCAAAACTAAAAGAGTTGCAACATTGCAGGCAAGCTTTATATTGAGATTCATATAGCAAACAACTTCACATGGAAATCTTAGCAAACAAATTCATAGATGAAAAACTGCAGGAAAGCTTTATATTGAGATTCATTTAGCAAACAACTTCATCTGGAAATATTAGCAAACAAATTCATCACGTCGTTTGATTCACTCACTTGTGTTGGTGGTGCAGAAGAGTTGCTGTTTTCTCTTGCAACCGCATCAGGAAACCTTAGTTCTATGCTTTGAGAACCCCCTTCTACATCCATTCAAACTGAAAAAAAGAAACCTTCATTTTCACAGGAAAAAAAGTGGCAACCCTCTAAAAGCAATAAACAAAATTTAAAATTTACTTTTTAGAGGCTTGAATGAGGCAAAAAAAAAATGAACGAAAAGAAACAATTAGATATAAAATGCAAATTAGAGTTGGTAAATCCACTACAAAGTAGAAATCAAATCAAATCAAAATGTAAATACACACATCTGCAAATCACAGACAATAAAGGATATTAAAGAAGCATGGAAGGAAACTAAGAATTCATCACAATAATCAACCTGTTCTCCAATTGCAGCTTTTGTATCTGAGAGAAAATGCTTTTCGTATCATATACACATCAAGCTACAGAAAACCAGTTAAAATCAACATCAGAATCAATACTCCATTCTTTGAACAGTTGATCAGTAATCTAAAGTTCAGCTGCATCACAAAAATCTAAATCATGACCATTTCAAGTGCATTGCTACCATGGCTTCTCCGCACACTTGGAAGCTGAAATCATAGCAACATGGTATCTCCCAAAACATAAAATAGCCACAACATGTCCAACTATTAAAAAGGAAGTAAAAAAAAAGAAAAAAAGATAAGCACTCTTCATGAGTCACGAACGTCAATATGTTATCTCCGCGCACAGACACAAAGTGGGAATAGTAAAGGTGTGATATGAATGAGGTCAAGGCTATAGAGCATGGTTAGAAACCTCCAAATAGTGTACCAAAATAAATATTCTGAAGCGAAAATTACGAGAGGAGGAATAAAATGAAAAGAGAAACAAGAACCTGGAGGGCGGCAGGCAGAGAATGGGAGACAAAGAGGGGCGATGGTGCGGCGGTTTGCAGCCCGCGGAAGAGAGGACTGCGGTGGCTAAGACGGGCTGAGCCTGAGAGACCGACGACAGCGGATGACAGAGTGGACGGAGGGTCGACGGTCACGGGCAGCGTGAGAGTGCAGAGTGAGATGATGGGAAATTGAAATGAGTGATTAGTTTCTTTAGGGGTGTTCATGGGCCGGGTTGGGCGGGGTTGGCCTATACCGGGCCCTATATTTAGACCGGGCCAATTTTGAGGACCCGGACCCGACCCTAAACCCGATAGGCCCGATCATCTTGAGGCCGAGTTAAAACTCAGGTTTAGACCGAGCCAAAGCGGGCCAAAACGTTTTGATTGCGGCAGAAATTCAGATTGCAGATTGCAGAAATTACAGCAGAATTGCAGAATTACAGCAGATATATTGCAGAAATTAACTCCTCATTGTCAGTAGAATTACACCAGAAATGCACTAGAATTACAGCAGATATATTGCATAATTGTAGAAATTGCAGCAGAATTGTTTAGATATTGCAGGTTGCAGCAGATGAATATATCCAAACTCGGAATTTATCAGGCAAAACTCCATTTATCTGGTGATAAATCATAGCCTAATGTCAATGCCTACATTTTGCAACAAAACAAGCACAATGTACAATGCATAGCAGTCATCTACTCTAATAGCTTCCAGCTTAATTTGTTAGAACTTCGAGGGAAGCTATCCTCAATCATATAGGTCATTATAAAAAGGATTGTATGCCTGCACCAGTTTATGGGTACACAAGTATTGCTAAGGAGTAAGGATTAACTTAATAGAGTGCATGACCATAAATTTTAGTACATAAAAAATTATCCATCTCCAAATGGAATGACTATCAGCAGATAATTGAAATTCACTTGCAAATATAACTGCCTAAGTTTCATTAAAATAAATAAACAAGCTGGACTGGTGTAAGGTTTATTACTAATACAGTTGGAATGGAAGCACCACAGTTTAAAATAACACAGTCAAGATACATCAAAAAATCATGCTACCAAGATGGGATGCAAAATAAAACACCACCACCACCCGAAATGGAGTGATCTTAAAGATCTAGCAAAATTATTCGGAAATGGTAAGTCTAGTA
>QANU01022721.1:33326-52446 GCA_003254905.1 Nissolia schottii
TTTTTTTTTTGCTGGGTTTCACATCTAACACTAAAACAAAACAAAGGATCCTAAAATAAAAGGCAAAAATGGAAGAAAATAGTAGCAGCAACTGAGAGATGCAGGGCTTCAAGATATTCCAAAACTTGGCATGCTTCCGAAAGGACCGCTCAGCTTGAGAGAAATACTATTTGTTTTGATGCCCTAATCACTTTGATTGGATGTCAGGTCACTCACTCACTCACGTCCCTTCAAATATCACTTACCGGCACAAGTATGGGGACTTTATAAAATTGTCTATTGTGTTTTAAAAGTTTTTAAATAAAAAATTTATAATTAACTATGTGCAAATGTATTTAAGTTATATTCAGAAATTTTTTGAGTCGTGTGTAGTGTCTGAGTTAAAAGTATTTTAAATATTAAATGATTTATAATAATATTAATTTTTAAAAAATTAACAAGTATTGACATATAAAAATACAATCTCCAATTCATTATAATTGTTATTTTAACTAATTATTTTTGTCCAAATTATCTATCATTATTATTTCTTAAGGCATAATTTATTTTTATGTTTACAATTGTACCTCTAATTTATTAGTTTTAAAAATAGTAATTTTTTAATATTATCTCTATCTCTCTTCATTATAAAACACTTTAATTAAATTAAATAAAGGTATTTCAATAAACTTATCATTTAAATTACTCTTAATTTAAATTTCTTAATACCAATGTATTTTGTCATAGTGACACTTAAAATAGACAAGAGAGAGTATATTGAATATTCTATATATTTTGGAAGAGGTTTGAAATTTTCTTATTTTTTATGAAAAAGGTCTAAAAAATATTAAAATTTGATGATTCGATATCAATAAAAGTACTAGAATATTATTATAAATATTTAATTTTATACACATATATATATATATATATATATCATGTCTGTAGTATACAATTGAATAGCACCTCCAGTAGCAGCACCACAGCCAATATACGTCTTCGATTCGCCTAACACAAATTCCACATTATACCATAAGATAAACCAGAAACTTCAAGTCACGTTATGCTAAGTAACCCAAAAAGGCCATGGTACCACAATGGGGCCATCAAGATATTTTAGTTTGATTGTAATGCCCCTCCTAAACCTGAAGAACCCAAAATAATATTAATATATTAACTTAACAAATTTAACTAAAATAAATTAACAAAAAAAAACCAACCTGAATTGTTTCTAGTAGTGGGTAGCGGCGGTGACAGCAACAACGGAAAAGGAGAGAAAGAGGAGGGTGGTGGTCGTGGCGGAGAGGGAGGGAAAGAAGAGGACGGAAATTGGTGGCGGAGAGGGACGGAGAGATAGAATGGGAGGGAGGGATGGACGGGCGGAGCTGTATATATAGCCTCCATGAGGTCGCGGTGCTTCATTATTACTGTGGATAAATCTAACGTTAACCTGTCAACCGTTACAAACAATGGAAAATGTGTGTCTATACATATTTTAAGGCTATTATCGTCAGATATTTTTGACGGTAACTAGTAGAACATTACAAGCGTGGGGGAAAACGTGTGTCTGTACATATTCTGAGACTATTACCGTTGGACATTTCTAACGGTAACTAGTCGAACGTTACAAGCGTGGGGAAAAAAAGTGTCCCCTCATATTTTGAGGCTGTTATCGTTGGATATTTCTAACGTAACTAGTCAGACATTACGTGCGTAGGGAACATGTGCGTCCTTGCATATTTCGAAGCTGTTATCATCAAAAATTCGAAGGTAACTAGTCGAGCGTTACAAGCGTGGGGAAAACGTGTGTTCGTACATATTTTGAGGTTGTTACCATCGAATATTTCTGACGGTAACTGCTCGAATGTTATGTGTGTGGGGAACACGCGTGTCCCTCATATTTCGAGAATGTTATAGTCAGATATTTTCGACGGAAATGACATTAATTATTTTAAAAGTTATTATTACAATTACCATCGGATTAATCCAATGGTAAATTTTAGCCTAATAAATGTTTTGTTTTATTGTCGGTAATGTCTGACGGTAACAAGTTCGCCTCACCACATGCCACTTGGTACCAACTGTTACCAACGGTGTTACCAATGCAAAATGTGTTCCAACAATAATTGTGGCCAAAATTGCTCCAGTCCAACCTAAAAGCCGTTACCGTCGATTTTATTTGTTATTTCTGATGGTAATACCGTCGGAAAGAAATCCGACGGTAAAGGTTCGACAGTAATTTGCATGTTTCTGGTAGTTTGATACTATTCACTTCAAGGAATAGTTCTATTTTCTTGTAAGTACCATTACCATTCACTTTAGGGAACGACTTTATTTTCTCATACATAACATTATCCACCATTCACTTTTGGGAATGGTGTTGAAAGAAAAATAATAGCATAATATATATATATATATAAAATAATTATGTGTTGATAAAGTCAAGTCAAATTATCAACAAAAGTATTAATAAAAATATAATAGGAATAAAGAAGATAAATTTATACCATAAAAAATATGTGTACATGTAATGTTAAAATATATTGATGATTCTTTAATAATGGACACATCAAAGAAAACACTACCTTAAAGAAGTATTAAAAAAAGATTGATTCTTTGAACTTTTTTCTTATATAAAGAACAAACTCTGATATTATATGGTATATAATAATAAAGAGATGAAAGTAATAGAAAAATAAGAAAACAAATAGAGAATTCTATAATTGAGAGTCTCATAAATATGTGATACATAAAGATTAAACAACTTATTTATAAAATACATGATGAGATGTAAAAAAAATGATAAAATAAAATAAAATAATAAACTCTGTCTAATTAAATCATAACTCAAAATAATGATATCCATCAAATATTTGATAACAATTTCAACTAGAAAAAAAAAAGTATCATTTCTCAAAAAATATTGCCATCTTACTAGACAAGGACACGCTTTGGGATGACGATAGCACCGAAACGCGAACGATGATGAGAGATGGATGGGAGTGGGACCCGGGAGTAGTGTTTTGTATCTCAATTTTCAAAGGACGCGTCAAGAGCGAGACGGTGACGCGTGTACACATTCGCAGTGGTCACGTTCACTCCCCGTTCAACAGCTTTCTCAAAGAACCATTCAATTCGAAGTCCCTCTATATAGTGAGAGAGAGAGAGACGAGACAGCCTTTTATCCATGAATACTGACACTTGTTACAAATCTAGACATGGTCATCTTTATCCCTAAAATATTACGTAATATTTCCTTCCACTCTCGCTCTTGTGCAAAAGCGTGTGCACCCCACTTTTACTTCCTTTTGCTAAAACATTTTAACACCTAGCAAATAATATAAAAAAAGCATTTATTATTTACTGAAATACATTTAAATACTTCATTAGTCTTACATTTAGCTGTAATTTATTTCCACACAATTATAACCGATGAAAAGAAATATTTTCAAAGCATTTTCTCAAAAAGTAAACTTTCTTACTTATTTTATTATTATATATTGGATTTAAAATATAAATGTTGAAATTATTGTCAATTATTATTCGGATGGGGATAAGCCGAATAGGAAACTATATTCAATAGAATTATCATTGTCATTTGAGTTATATTTTGTCTAACAACGAAAGATTATTTAATATTCATAAGATTATTATTGCACCAAATATAATAAACTACCTTATCATCATATCAGTGTCTTTATCTTAGAGAAAATAGATATGATCTTACATTACCTTAAATAGCTTCTCACTTCGAATAAAAATTTAATTCATAAAAATATAAAAACTTTAAAAATAAGAAAATAATAAATTAATAAGAATTAACTTACTTGCCCTTGAGTGTTAATTACCAGAAAATAAATAAGAGGATGAAAAAGTGAAAGAGATAAAATGAGTTATATTTTATTTTCTTTGGTGTGAGGTGGATAAGTGATGTGTGGATCAAGCGAAATGTGTTAAGTATCTTGAGTGGATGAGGTAAAAGGGCACGACAACGACAACAACAAAACAATAAAGAAGGAAATGATTATATTATCTTATAATATTGTGCCTTGTTTACAAAAAAAAAGTACCTATAATAGACTAATACCATAATCAAAACATAATTATAAAGTCAAATAAATCAAAGCACAACCAAACCTAATTAAATTTATGATATTATTAAATGAATAACATATTCTAACACTCTCCTTTAAGTTAAAACTCAACTAACTTTAAGCTATGAGTGTTAATTCCAATTTCAAAGTAATTTTTCATGAATTCTACTTATAATATGGAGCTGAACAGAATCAGCAAGGGCAATAACAAGAGACAACATCAAGAGTTGGGTGAAACCAATGATTTTGGAGTAGAAATTGGGCAAAAAAACCCAAACATTGAAATTAGAACGCCAAAAAACTCAAAAAATGTGCACTAGGAGTGCCACGTCAACATGTGACACGTGGCAGCCATGTCAACAATGTTAGTGACATGTGGCGTCACATTAGCAACTACAGTCAGCACTATTGGAATCGGGTCAATGAACAGGTCAAAAATGGATTGCAATGCGAGTTGCGGATCATGGAGTTTGAAGAAGAACAAATTTGGATGTGGCACGTGGCTCTACGCACTGGATGTTCAAATGACATGTGGTGGCACGTGGAGGCATGGCAATATCAACTGTGTATCAATTGAAAGTTGAGAAAGTTAGAAAACAGAGATGACAGTGGAAGAGAAAGCTTATTAAGCATATTAAGCATATTGAGTGAATAGGGTAAAAAGGCATGAGAATGACAACAATTGAATAATAGAGAAGGCAATGATTATATTATTTGATAATATTGTTGTGTCTTGTTTACAAAAAGAGTGCCTATATAGGCTACTACCAGAATCAGAGCATAATGATAAAATTAAACTAAATCAAAACATAATCAAACCTAAATCAATTTAATATATTATTAAATCAATAATTTATTCTAACAAAAGGATCGAATGAATTAAATGATAATTATGCCCTCAAAATGCATGGATATTTATAAAATTTGAAAATTTTATTAGATTTAGTTTTATTTAAATAAATCATTATAAAATTAATTTAATATTATAAAAATTTAAATTTCTTGTTAATATTATTAGAAATAGTTTATTTAAGTTACCTTTTTTATAAAATAAATTAAAAATAACATATATATTTATTTTTTAATATAATGAAGACACATGTCATTTTATTTGATTATAACCTACCTTTAATATACGTCAATCCAATAATCAGTATTTTTTTCCTCTATTTTTCATCGTCCAAACAAATATACTTTTTTTTTCTTTTTATTTTTATTTTTATTTCATTTTTTTATATTTTTCTTTTCATTTCCTCTTTTCAACAAAACAAACCATTAATGACTCTTAGTTGAATATTAAATGCATAGTTAGGGTTTAGGGTTTAGCTCAGCCTGGTTGACCCAGAACCTAATGACCCGGCCATGGGACCGGGTCGATTATTTGAGTGGATCTGCCACATTCCAGACCAAGATTGACTTGGCCGATTTTGTGAAACTCGGTGACCCGGTTGGATCATGTTATTCTTTTTTACTATTATTTGAAAAAAATTATAAAAAAAGACAAACAACGTTTAATAAAGATTTTTTTTTAAATTACTATTTGTCAGATTGAGCTAATTTTTTTTTTCATTTTTATCTTACAAAATATGTGTTAAAGTTCCTCATTTTTGTACCATTTTTCTTGTAACATACACCTATTTTGCTGTCTTCTTATAATAAATATTGAATACTCATGTAGAATTGTTGTTATGTATTTTTGATTAAAACTTGGTTTACTTATGTTTGAAATTGAACTTGTCATTTGTGATTTAGAATCTTGAACATGTATTATTTATGTATGGTATGACATTTGAAGTTTGAACCTTATATATTTTAAGTGATATTATATTATGATGAATGTTTAAATAAATGCATTTATATATTTGGATTTTTTAAGTTTTTAGGTTATGATATATATATATTATTATTTTATTTATATCCAGATCAACAATTGACTCAGTAACCCATTGGTTGAACCAATGACCCAGTAGGGTGGCCGGTCAAGTCTCAGGCCGGGTTTTATACTTATGATTGAATGGTCACATATTAATATTAGTCAAAACCCTAATATTAAATGTGTAATTTTAAATTTGAAATCATTTACCGACACAAGGTTGGTCCAGTGGAAACAAATTCGTCCCTTTCTAAAGGGTCTCAAATTCAAGACTTGAGGAGGAAAAAATTAATGTTGAGAGAGACAACCATTAGTGGAACAAAAAAATTGAAATTATTTTTTTCATGTAGTTTAAAAATAATTTAATTTTATTATATTATCTGTATAAATTATTTGGATAGTTAATCAATTATATTCTTTCACAACATTAAAAGTACTTTTTTTAACGTGGAATGAGTGCTCATTCATTGATGAAAAAAGACAGTCAAAATCATTAGCTACAAGAAGAGAAATAAAAGGTGGAGCCTCCTCAATCCAAACATTTTTTTTATAAATATTACAAGCCATTTTTGCCAAACCTTGAGGTACCTTATTGCCTTATCTTATAGTGTGGACGTTAGCACGCTTGAGAGTTTCTACCAATGGTCTTGCAATCATCAACAATTTCCCCAAAATATGAAAAAGATAAGCTTCAGGTGAGACGGCTTTGATCAGTTCGAGGTTATTAGATTCCCCCACATTTAAAACTAAGGGCATGAGCCACGTTGAGAGCTAACTGCATACCCAAGCTTTTCAGCCACTTTTGAATGTAACCAAGATTGAATTTGCCAAGGTGTAGACGCCATCACGTGATCCCTTTCATCGCAGAAACTAGCTCAAACTCTCCAAATTTATGGTTTAGGGTTTTTGCAACATTTGTGTTAAGCTTTATAGACACAATAGGAGGTGGAAGTGTTTTGTGGAAATTCTGGTTGATAACAAGTTAAGGACCTTTGTAATAAAAAAGTTTGGTTCAAGATCTCAATTCAGAGAATTGAACCTAATTCCCTTAATGAGTGAGTTCTAAAGTGAGAATGCTTGTTTGGAAACAAAGAGTTAAAAATCAAGAACTCGTGAACCAAAGTACGCACACAATGGAATCAAAGTATTCGATTGAAACAAAGATGAAGAACAACTTCGATTACAAAGTGATTAAATACAAAGTACTTGGGTTAAAAAGGAAATAATAGCAAATAATGAAAATTAAACACTAGTCATAGGAATTAAAATAATAGAAAACAAATAAAGTGGGAAATTACTTGATTTCCTCTTTTACTCGTGGGTTGTGATGACTTTGTGAGTGTGTGCAAGGAGTTATTATAAGTAAGTATTCCAAAAAATTATGCTACACTAGGCTTGCCTACTTATAAAAATAGTGGTCTTCATGCATGCTCGCCACGCCACGTGTCCCTGGTGCGATTAAGACCCATGATCTTCGCTCCATGTTGCTGAATGCTTCCTCTCAAAATTGCCAAGCAACTTCCTCCTGATTAACTTCTTTGTCTTTGGCTCTAAATAACTTTTATATGTTTAAATTTCCAATTCAAATCATGGCACCAATAGTTATTTTCCTCATTGGATTGTTTGTCATCCTCAAAGTTATTGCCTTGACTTTGCTTGTCTTGAAAATCCCAAGTCTCCAAATTGGTCGCTCCTCCATTATCCACTCTTAGAAAACGTTTCTTTCTTCTCGGATAACAAAGTATGCCACCAATTATCTTTTCTCAGTCGCCCTTCTCCTTTTTTAAGATCTTAAACCCTTAGGGTCGACGGTGCTAGTTTCAACCCAAAAAGGCTCTTTCTTGAGCTTTGAATACTCTCAAACCCTTCTTTTACTTAAATACCCTCATGAGGTGGGTCCCTTTTCCTTTTCAGCTTCTTTGATTCATTTTTTTGTATAACAAGATCCCCCCATATTTTCCTTTTAAAGGGTATAAAAGGAAAATATTTATTGCTTTGGGTTGTTAAAGAGAAACAAATCTTTTCACATTCCTCAATAAAATATGATAAAAATCCCCAAAAAGGTAACTAACACGGGTTTTCACACCATCATTATCCATCTCTTCATGCCACTTTTCATTCCCTATTTCACGTCATTTTCTCCTCTTCATTATCAAAAACTTCTCTAAGAAATTTCTCATTATTCCTTATTTAAAATCCCAAAACTTTTCATTTATCATTTTTACTTTTTTCTAAACTCTTTCTTCTTCCCTTTTTATTCTTTCTTATTTCTAGAAAAGCTTTCATATTTCATCCTTCTTCACCTTCCCGTTCCTCTCGTCCTTACTCGTTACATTTCCATGGCTTCTTAACAAACAGAGTGTTCATCTCTACAAGAAAAAGAAGCCACAATTGTCGCTTCCATTTTTGCGCCGATTCAAAGAAAATTGTTGAAAGTATCCCTAGATCCTTCACTAGAGTATCAAGAAATTTGGGCTAATTAGGTAATGCTTCCTTTTCCCCTCTCTATATACACCCATAGTCATGGTTATCCAACTCGCGAGTTTAAGTAAACTCGTGGAGCATCCATAAATTCGAATCGTAAACTCGTACGAATTTACCTATTATTAAAAAAATATTAAAAAAATATTAAAAAAATTATTGTGCTACAAAAATATATTTAATAAAACTTGAAATTCATAAATACTTTTAACTCCATAATAAAGCACTAATAAAGATGAAATATATGAGTTCTAAGTTCAATTCATAGATAATACATAATACATATGTTTGAACCAGAACATATCCTCCTCTACATAAACTTAATGACAAGTAAAATCTATCAACACAAGAAAGAGGCGGTGTATTGAGCAACCAACACAGCAAATGTATATAAAGAACAATGTCATTCATTCTTGATAGAATTAGTCTGCTTCGAGCTGACAGCAAAGAATTCAGTGATGAGTTCGAGGGGCATGCCCTTTGTTTTTGGAACCTTTAATAACACAAATATCCAAGAGATGACACACACAACAGCATAAATATCGAAGATATCAGCGAGTCCCATAGTACTGAGCATCACAAGAAGCGAGTATGTGACAATGATGTCTCCAGTGTAGAACACTAAAGTACAGATAGCAATGCAGAGGTCACGCACCCTAGTGGAAAAGATATTTGAAATACATACGATGGATTAGCGACAAAGCATGATGGCACTACGGAGTACGATTGCATGTGCAGCTGTAAAAAAAAAAAAAAACTTGCATGTGGTAAACTCGTCAACTCGGCAGTAAACTCGCGATTTTATGCGAGTTTACCCGATTTTACCCAGAAACGAGTCTACATGCAAGTTAGCTCGATTTTACTACCTAAACTCGTAAACTCGTACGAGTTTACGAGTTAACTCGCGATTTTGATAACTATGCCCATAGCTATATTGGTCCATTAGTGAATAGGGAGGATGCATCTACAGTAGCTTCTTTCTTTCCTTGCATGTTAGAGCAAGAAATCTTAGCTAGTAAGCTAAAGTACATATCTGCTATTTTCATCAATCTAAAGTTTTTAGAAACGATGTTAAGAACAATGGTGACTTCATTTCCTAGATGGACTGATTGGAAAATGAGAAGAGTTAATCCTGGAGGGCTAGGAATGTATGACTTTCTTCAATTATTTAGGCATGACGTAAAATTAGATAGCTCTATGATGGGTGTTGTCTATCAATTCTGGAACCCTTCAACTAACAGTCTACACCTTCCCTATGGGATGATTGGTCGACACTTTTTAATGTATCAACCATCATTGGGCTTTAGATAAGTATAAAAAATGGGGAATAATCTTGCAAGTTCGTATAAAAACAAAGTAGATAAGTGTCAATTAAGTTCTTTAGAAACATCAAAATATGGCACTTATCACATGTCAAAGTCACCTCCAAAAGCATCGTTAACCATTTCTCAATATCTATCATCATTAACATTCGAATTTATATTATATATTTCTGGTTCATCCATACAAGCCTAACTTGAACTCCCCACTTCATACTGACACCTATTAAACTCATTCACACTATTGAAGGCTACCTCTCCGTGGTCAATCCATATCCAATAATACGGCTCAAACTCATTCCTATATAGATGCATTCTAATTCTTTCAACATCCAATATCTTACACCGCTTGAAAGAAAAACACGAACACCTAACTCTTCGCTCTACCACAAACTGATAAGTCAATTTAACTGTTTCACAAAAGTAGTCTAAACCTTCAAAAAATTTTAGTTTATCACTCCCTGATTCTCATAGTATCTATCATACAACCAAAATCTGTTTGATGGAATCATGTTTGCACAAATTCTACACGCATATTACAGTAACTGACATGAATTTAATGATCTTAGTTTAATTTCCTTATTGCAAGATACATTTTCAATTTGTAACCATACATAATCCAAATTGCACACAATTATTCCTAAAACATTCTAAAACGGATTCCTCCAATCTTCGCAAACAACATGTAATCACCGTTGCCAGCACAACAATTTAAACAAGGTCAGAAAGAAATGTTACGCGTTCCTTCCTTTAGTCTAGCCATACAACTCTAATCCTACAACTCTTTCCTAAGAAAATAATTCTCTATCCTACATCAGTTCATGTATACATACCTAATTATCGTTACAAATTTGAGTGACTCCTTCAATCCGCAAAATGAATGGCTCATTTATTCTCCTAAATAAACATATCACAAAAAAATCAATTAGGAATTAACAATATTAATGAAATTTAATGAATTAAAAAAAGAATTGAAATTATTTAATGACCTAGTAAGTAGTGGCAGTGGTGGCAAAAACTGTGATGATAACGTGGTGGTGGAAGAGTTGTGGTGATGGTAGTGGTATAAGTGTGAGGGGTTGTTGAGATGGTAGAAGAGTTGTGGGAGGTGGTGGCTGTGGCAATGGAGTGGTAGTAGTCGTGTGGTGGCTGGGATGTGGTGGTGGTGGTGGTGGTGGAGGAAGGAGGAGAAAAGAGGAAATGAGAAGAGAAAGGAGAAGAGGTGGAAATGGGGAAGAATGATGGGTGAAATTCAACTAAGTTAATTCTTAGAACGTTACCATCGGAAATAACAGACGATGAATTTAAATAGTCCGATAGTAACACTGTAAATGAAACGCATCGTTTCATTTAATGGATTACCATCAATTTTTGTTTTAAAACAAATCCGACAGTAACAAAAAGTAGGCAACATAATTTCGGTACGGAATCACCTTTATTACTTTAGGAGATTATACCAACAGTAATTTGAAATTAAGTGTTCATAATTTATCATCAGAAAAGATTGACGGTATGCCCTACGTGTCTTTACTGTCATAATATATCGATAGTAATACCCTAAATCTTATAACCTAAACCCTAGGGTTATTATCAGTTATTACCAACGGTAACACCTAAAACCCTAATTGAAGCCTAATTATTATTTATTAACTAATTAAGCATACTTATTATTTATTAAGCTTAAAAAATTTAATAATTATTAAGACCATTTATTTTTTATTTAATAATTTAAAACTAATTTTTAATAATTAAGTATTATTGATTGATTACTTATTTTTTATTTAAAAAAATTTCAAGTAACAACAAAATTCAATTATGTAAAAACATTGAAAGGAAATAAAAAATAAAATAAACTACACATTTATTAAAATAAGAACAATATACATCGAATTCATTAAAATCAAAACTTTAACAATGAAATTAAAATTAAAAATAAATCTAAAGAAAAAAAACTAAATCGGCAGCATCATCTGAGGAGGTGGCATCATCGTCAGAAGACTCAGAGGACATCAACAACTCAGGAGGCATATCACGGGTGCCGCTACTATTCTTCCCTCGAACAGTTCGTCTAACGCAAGCCCATAATGCTCTGAGCTTGTCGTTGAGCTTCTCCTTTTCTTTTTATTTTTTCTTCTCCGTCTTTTCTTTTCTTAGCTCCTGATGCGCCCCTTCTAACTTCACCGCATGCTGATGTTGCTCCTAGTTCATTTTCAATAGTCGCTCATAGAGCTCGTTATCATCTGGCGTCAGTGACGGCTCAGTAGATCTAGAAGCCAATTGAGGGCCCCTAGATGTAACCAAGAGCCGCGTCCCCCAACCGTATACGTGGTTTCGGTTCATACCGCCGACGACATCTATCTATACCGCATTCTCATTGATAGAAGTAGGCTCGATACAGGGGGCACACTCTAGGCCTGCTGAGTCTGAACAACCTGTAGTGCCTTCTCGAAAGCAGCTTACATACATAAAAAAATTTAACAAGTACTAATATAAGAAATTATAATAGTAAGAAAAAAAATTAAAATTATATATTGAATATTATAAATACTTACATCGATTTCTTCAGAGTACGCATCAACCCACCTAGACTTGTCCACCTTCGTAGTGTGGGTCTTGCGGAACAACTCTGCCTCAATCGGCTCCCGACCTAGCTATCAGCATTGCATATTTAATTGTTTAAATTTAAATAAATTAATTACTTTATATTTAAATAAAATAATTAAAGTACATTAATATACAATTCAAAAAAAGTAAAGGCAACTGTAATTACCATCTTGAGGCATGTAGAGGGCAAGCTCCCAGACCCTTCGGTGTGGACGTTGCCTCCTCAACCCTACGTCCACACACACTTAGAGTTCTGGGACCTAGTCTTGAACTCCTCTGAGTCCTAGTAACCCTTTAGCGTCGCAAGTTGCACAGGGGTCAACTAGTCTGAGTTTTTGTCTTTGTTCGACCTGATGTGTCCCCTAACAGCTAATGTCGATGCCTATCGACCCTATAATCGAATGTCTTCTTCATGCCAGCTTCTTTAGAAGGATCATATTGGAAATTATCCTAAAAATATAAACAATAAAACATTAATAAGTAATTAATTAAATAATTCTATTTAATTTAAGAATAACTAATTATTAAAAAAATTAATAATAGTAATTTAATTACTTTTCAAACTTTGAAAAGGTGGTCCTTCTCCTCATTGGTGTACTCCTGCTACTTACAGACGACTTTGTTGTAGCATTTCTTCAGAGTCTCCGTGATAGCGTGCCTTCTAGCCTCATGGAGAATCCACCTATACAAACATAATTAAAAATATTATGTATGTTACAAAAATTAAATAAATAGCAACAAAAATAATTAAAAAAAATTACCCACTGTTGTTCTCGTTGAGTTGAAGAAAGACTTGTGTGCGGTTGGTGGTGGATCTGAGACTGAGTGTCGGTGAGAGTATCCGGCTGTGGTGATGGAGGAGGTGGTGGAGCCTGCTCGGCGTACCTCCCAAAGCTCGATGCTTGTGATGACGGCGGAGGCATGAAGCTCAAGACAAGAGCATCACCAGGCTCCCGGGCCTGATTGTCATTAACACCCTGCCTAAATCTAGGGGTCAGTATGAAACCTTCCCCATGGGAGGTCTCGAGGATGCTAGCGTGTTGCTCGACGCCCTCGTGCCCTTGACCCTTCGCCTACTACCCTATCTTGCCTGCTACCCTATCTTGCGGATGCGGGGTAGTAGTCTAACACATGTTTTTTTCCTTTGTTGTCGGCCATACTTACAACTACATAAAAATAATAAATTTAATTAAATAATATTAAAATTAAAATTAAAAAATTAAAAAAGAATAACTAAAATATTTGTCAAACATAATAATCTATTAACCTAAAAAAATTATTATTTATTAATATTAAAAATTAAACTAAAAAATTTATTATTTATTATTATTAAACATTAACATATCATTGTTATTTAATAATATTATTTATGAAACTAAAAAATTTATTATTTATTAATATTAATCATTAACCTTAAAAAATCATTATTTATTAATATTAAACATTAACCTAATAATAAATCTAAAATTAACCTAACATAATATAACATTAAAATCATTAAACATTAACCTAAAATAAATTTTTTAACTAAAAATAATTAATTAAACTAAACATTAACATAAATTAATTAACCTAATATAACATAACATAATTTATATAACATATATAATCTAACAAAAATAAACCTAATCAATATAACATACATTATAACATGTAATCTAACAAAATTAATATAACATATTATAAATCTAAAAAAATTAACAATCTAATTAAAACTTAGTAAAAAATTAATCTAACAACCTAACAAACTTATTTTAATCTAAACAACCTAATTCATAAAATTAATCTATCAACCTAGTTTAACAACCTAATCTAACAATCTAACTTAATTTTAATCTAACAACTTAACATATTCTATAAAAGAAAAAACTAACCTAGATATGTGATGGCATACAAAGAGTGACGATGGCGGCAGCGACAACAACCCAACGGTGGCAGAGGAGTGGCAAGGAGGGTGGTGGCGGTGGCAGGACGGTGATGGGGTGTGGTGGTAGGGTGGTGGCGCTATGGTGACAAGGATGGTGGTGCCGGTGGTAGGATGGTCGTGGGGTGTGGTGGTAGGGTGATGGCAGTATTGTGGTAGGGAGAGTGGTGGCGGCGGCACAAATAAAATTCAGGGGGTAGGGAGAGAGTGGAGAATGAATGAGGAATGGGGAATGAGGGAGGGGATGGAGGCGGAGGCTGTATATATAGCCTCCGTCAGGTTGCGACCATTAATGTTACGGTAAGATATTTTCGACGGTAACTTGAAAGTTACAAACCTGGGAAAATGTGTGTCTCCTCATATTTTGAGGATGTTACAGTCAGACATATTCGATGGTAACTTCTCGAATGTTACGAACATGGGGAACATGTGTGTCCCCTCATATTTCGAGGCTATTATCGTTGGACATATCCGATAGTAACTTGTCGAACATTATGATCGTGAGGAACATGGAACATGTATGTCTCCTCATATTTCGAGGCTATTACCGTCAGACATATCTGACGGTAACTTGTTGAACGTTACAAACGTGGGGAACACGTATGTCCCCTCATATTTCGAGGTTGTTACTGTTGGACGTATCCAACGGTAACTTGTTGAACGTTACAAACTTGGGAAAACGTGTCTCCTCATATTTTGAAGTTGTTATTGTCGGATATTCTGACGATAAAGGTAATAACTATTTTTAAATGGTTATTATTTACCAAATATGCTATGATTTATTATTATTAATTTTGATCATCGGCATTGTCCAACGGTAATTTTAGAATAATAAATACTATTAATTTAATATTTATTTCTTTGTTTTACCGTTGAAAACTATCGACGGTAAAAGCGCCACGCCACCATGCGCCAATGGGCGCCAAACATTACCGTTAATTTTACTGTCTAATGTTTTTTCAATGGTAATCGTGGCCAAAATTGCTCCGATTCGTCCTAAAAGTTGTTATCGTCAGTTTTCTAAGTGTTTTTCGATGGTAATTCTGTCAAATTTGTAGCCTATGGTAATGACCCGACGGTAACTTACATGTTTCTAGTAATGTTGAAGAGATCACGCCCCTGGTTGATCCGTTACAAGACTTTATTCAAAAGATTTTTGATCAGATTCCAGTGTCTTTTCTAAACTTAATGAAATCGATGAGAATAAAGAAAAGACAAACCGACCCTTGCGCTTTCTAAAGAAGAAAATGGAAGTAGCTCAAGTTATTAAAGAGAAAGCATGAGGGATTTCGGAACAAATGAAAGGAGATGCTGATGAAATTACCAAGGCCAAATCAATTGTGGACGCTGAAATCGTTAACGTGAAAGCTAGATGGGAACGAGACAAATTTTGCAAGGTTACCTTAAAAGCTTGATGAGTCGCTCTAAGTAGGCTAGCACCAAATGATGCGACTACGAGCCTGTTAAGAATAATATATATTATGTTTGATTTGATTTGATATATATTATATTTGATTTGATTTGATTGTGATTTGTTTTTGGCAGTTGAGTTTTGGTCGTTGTGTTTTTAGCTTATAAATAGGTTCACCTTCTATTGTAAATTAACTCAGACAACTTAGATAATACAATTGTTATTTCTCTGTTATCTATCTTTCTCTTATGTTTTTTAGTATCCTATTTATCTATTTTTTCACAATATTTAACAAAATCAATGAAGTTTCAAGAGGACTTAGTCAACCAGGAGGCAACCTTGCAATCAATAATAACAAAGAAGAAAAAAAAAAAACCACAGTAAAAGAAAAGTTAGGTGTGTTGGCGTGTGCAATACACCGCCATTGGAGAGTGTCAGAAACATAGACGCATGATGCATGGACGTAGAAATGGGGGAGCCGAAAAAACGGCCCATTAGGTTAAAGAGCCGGCACGAATGAAGGCCCACCATCGCCGCTTGCCTCGAAATTCCCGCGTGCCACGTAACCCTCCCAACCAAACACCGTTATCCCCTATTTCTCTCTCTCTTCCTTTCCTATGGGCGGCGTCTCTCCTCCACAGCACACACATTGATTAAATTACATTGCATATTCAACATTACATACCCTCCTTTGACTCACTAATAACAAATCACAAAATTTCCCATTTTAATAAGTTTCCAAAAGAAATGAATAAAAAAAATAAAACACCTCTACAGCTTGCACCGCGTATTTATATATACCCCACCCTTCCCACAACGAAACAGACACACCAACACCAACGCCACTACGAACCATTACCATACACCCGTAACTGCAGCAGATCTTGAAAATGCGAAACCCATCACCGTCTTCCATGGCCTTGAAAGAGAAGCACGCTCTTCTCAAGAACAACAACAAGAACAAGATCATCATCAACAACAACAATGCGAAGGAGGTTCACTACAGGGGCGTCCGCAAGAGGCCGTGGGGCCGTTACGCCGCCGAGATCAGGGACCCTGGCAAGAAGAGCCGCGTCTGGCTCGGAACTTTCGACACCGCCGAAGAAGCCGCCAGGGCCTACGACGCCGCCGCCAGACAGTTCCGCGGCCACAAGGCCAAAACAAACTTCCCTCCCTCCTCCTCCTCCTCCAACGAAAACGCCGAGGTCAATGTCAACAACAAAGAAAGCGATAGCAACCACCACCACAGCCAGAACCAGAGCCCTAGCCAGAGCAGCACCGTCGAGTCATCCACGCCGGAGAGTGACATCACGCGCCGCCGCGACGGCGTGGTCATGGACCGGTTCCCGTTCCTGCCGCTGCAGCAGAAGCCGCAGCTCATGCCGTTCGGCGTCGTTGAGGGAGTCGTGGCTCCCGTGAGGCCGGTTTTCTTTTTTGACCCGGCTGTTGGGCGGGCCGAGTTCATGGGTCAGCCGTTTCCTATCCGGTTCGAACCGGTTCCGGTCGAGTTTCGGACCGTATTCGGCGGTTCGGCCCAGAGTGATGAATCGGATTCTTCCTCAGTCGTTGACTGTCAGCCGAAGAGAGAACTCAATCTAGATCTTAACCTCGCACCGCCAATGGACGCTTAATTTTTCATTTTTAAACTCTTTTCTTTTTCTTCCCCTTAATTTTTTAACACCGCACCTAGAAGAAAGCACCAGTTTTTTTTTTTTTTTTTAATTCAGAAAATTAATTAGTCTTCTATTATTTTGAGGAAGATAAGCTGTTGCATCTTACATCTTTCGATGTAAATTAGTTTTTAATTTTTTTGTGGTAAATTTTCAATTAACCAGCTTTACGTAATGATCCGAAAGCCCCTGGATCTCTTGTAGTTTTCTGTAACCTCTGTTATATAATTCTAGCTAATGTTAATTTTCTTTTGATTTAATGAGTTTTACTATTGACATTTCCGCTGCCTCTGTCTAATGCCCTAATTTACTCTTATATGCTTGCTCTTGTTGCAACTTTTGTTTGACATGTTAATACATGGATTAAGGGGTTATTAATGTAATAATTGTATAAATACAGCCTGCGGAACAGTGGGTCAGTACCCGATTCAGACTGCGGACATATCTGTAATGAACCTATGACATAAAATTAATTGGAACTATAAAGTCTATGAACCAACATAAATTTAAAATAAAATTAATTATCGAATCAAGCAATGAGGCATTAAATTACGATCCATGCTAATGACACATAATTAATTCCTTACTTTTGCGCGTGATAAGAGAAAAAGTGGTTAAACGACGAAAGTGTGCCTGCTTCTGACACTGCCAGATTTTAGGGTTAGCCAGCTTGGCAAACTACTTTGCATGATTGAAGATTGAAGATTGAAGATTGAAGATTGAAGATGGGTTAGTACGTTAGTATTACTCATCCAACGACCAGAGGAGAGTAATAATTTATTCAGAAAATCAAATTTCTGTTAGTATAAAATTAATAAATCTTAAATGAAACATCAAAAATTAAAATTTTACTTTATTAAAACACTGGATGGAAAACCCAATTTGTATTATACAATTAACAGCAACAATTAATTAATGAATGAGTTTAGTAGTGTTGGTGTTGGTGCACCGACGGCAAATCATGGGGAACAAATCACCCGAATTTGGAGCATTATCCTATTTGGGCCCCACAGAAAGCGCTCCGTGTTGACGACTACGTGTCCTATGTCTAAGTGTACGGCGGACGGCACGTGTACCTCTTTTGCCGTCCAAATAAATTACTGCTACAGGTTTTCATTAAATTATATTTTATTTTTCTATATATTAAAAAAGTACTACTTGTATGGGTTGGTTGCTTCCGAGTAATTGAATGGAAAGTACTACTCGGCACTGTAATATGAGACTTGTACTAATAATATTTTAAGTTTATTTAGGAGGGTGAAGAGTAAGAAGCAAGATGAAATGAATGAGAGAGAGGAGAACGGTAGACAGAAGTAATGTTTGATATTGAAAGTGGTAGCGTCAGCAGCTGCCGCTTTCGGTAGGGCCGGGTTGGTGCGTCGGCGGAATCTGTGGAGAAGATATCGCCTTTAGTTCCCCCCACTCTCTTTCGGACACGCGTGCACCTTCCAGTTATTATTGTTTTTCAGAAAGAAATTAAAGGCTGTTCTTATCATATTCTTTAACAAATTAAAAGTGCAAGTGTTTTGTTAAAAGGTGAGATTTTTATAAAATTTAATATATTAAGTTGTAAAATTTCAAAAAATTTATTATTTCTAATTTCGTAATTAATGTCATTTGTTTTTCTTTTTATACATAATATTTTCTCCATATAATGTTAATTGTTATTTTTTATTTTTTAAATTTATTTTTGACTAACTGCATTTTATATGCAACAATATTGGAGAGAGTTTTTTTTTTATGATTAATTCAAAAAAAAAAAAAA
>QANU01022721.1:53483-107664 GCA_003254905.1 Nissolia schottii
AAGGTTGTGTCTATTTTCACCAAAGTATATATATATATATATATATATAAAGAACAATTATGTCATGTTGTTTAATAAGGTTAGGTCTGAGTTCACGAAAATGTTATGTCTAAGTATAATAAAAGGTTGTGTCTCACTGGTTGTGTCTCAAACAACAAAAATGTTATGCCTTTTATTTTGGTAAGGTTGTGTCTATTTTCACCAAAGGATTGCGTTTGAGTATAATAAAACATTAAGTCTTATTATCTATCATGGTTATGTCTGTGTTTTTTATATGCTTAGACACAACCACTGTGATTAGTAAAAATAAAAGAATAAAAACGAAAAAACAAAATCTCCATGTGAAGAGTAACGGGAAGAAGAAGAAGAGAATTAAAAGAGAAAAAAAGATAAAATGATGATTTCATAATACCAAAAAAGCTTTGTAGTGAAAAATTATTAAAATAAATAATAAATATAATTATAAAAATGAAAGAAAATACGTAAAAAAGAAGAAGAAAGAAACAGTTTCAATTGTGAAAAGGAGGGAGGGGTAGGGACGGTTGTTTTCGCGCCACCTAAATTTGAGTTTGCAAAAATAGTTTAGGTGTGCAATAGCTAGGTGTGCAAAAATAATTTCCCAACTTTATAAAGTGTATTTGTTTTAGCTTATTTATATTAACTAAAAAATAACAAAAATTCATCAATGATTTTGGAGGGAATTTTTTTGTCTAAATTATTTTCATCAAGTTTTACTAAATATTTTTTTTAATTCAAATTTAAAATTTCACTAAACTTACTTTATTTGACCCCACTAAATCTTTCCTAATTTAAAATTAACATTTTTTTTTACCTTTTAACATTTAAAAATACAAAAAATAAAAGATTTTTTCTTTGGTATCTAAGCTTTTGTGAAGGTATCAATGCCTCTTTGTATTTGAATGATTGTAATTTAATGCAAATTTAAAACAATAAACAATTTGAGTTAGTGGAACACATAATAAAATCTTAGATGCTATGGTATTAATACCCTTGAATTTTATGGGGTACAGGAGTAAACTCTAAAATAAAATTAAATAATTTATATGAAAAAATAAGATCAATAAATTTAAAATAATTTTTTATGTATAAAACGAATATTAAGTTTTTATATATTTAGATAATTTTAAAAATTAATTACTTTTTAATTTTTATGTAGAAACTAAAAGCAAGCTTTTGAAAGAAAAAAAATTGTTTTATTTTTTTTATTTTATAACAAAGGGGTTTGCTAACCTCTTCTAGAAGGTTAGTAAGCTCCACATTTTATTTTAAACTAAAAAATTCACACATCTTTCCATTCATTAATCAACTTATCTAATGAATAATTATGTAATTTTATATTACTCACATTAATTGCTACTTTAAAATTTTCTCTTACCTAATTAATAATTTCTCCACTACTTCTCTCATTTTAATAATGTTTTTTTCCCTATAAAAACATTTCAATAAAAACTCATGATATATTTTAACGATTTTGCTAACAAGTGTACTTATGACATAAATAGTAATATTGTATTTAAAAATGTGAAACTTGTATGTGTTCAATGACATTGAATGCTTTATAAATATAAAATTTCCCATTTTGTCTTTCTTAATCAATGACCTAAGAGCACTAGTTAGCAAAACTCATTCTCTTTTAATTTTATGGAAAATATGAATTTATTGAATACTCAAATCAACGTTCAGGAAAGGGGCCAGAAAATCAGGTGGATCCCCAATTCAAGTTACAAAATCATGAAAAATAACATAGTTCGCTACAGAATCAACATCAACATTACTTTCTCTAATAGCCTGAATAGCTTCAAAACGCCTTGAACCAAAAACCATGCGACAAAATATCAACAACAAGCGAACCATTAAGAGATAAATTAGTCAATCCATTGTTGAGTTTATTAATTGTGTTAGGTAAATTACTCTCCAGATTAATCTTTAAGAAACCTATCTCCCAAGCAAACAAGGTCCCCTCTCTAGCGGCCATTATCTCACCCCGAATCGAATCCAGAGTACCAACTCCATGATGGGTCTTCCCCGCAACAAAAATATACACCAACTCTAATAACAATTTCAATACCATAGCAACCATTATCCATATCACAAGCAAAGTCAACGTTAACTTCATACACACCCAAAGAAGGAGCAAACCAATGTGCATTACGTCGTGACACGAACTCAGACACCTTATCCATAGCTCTTCCCACCTCAATAGGATCCATGGATGTTTGATTAGTCCTGATATGATTATGTTGGTACCACAAATAACGTCAAATAGTAGAACCAAATCCTTGTCATCCCGTTGAACTTGAGACAACAAACTCAAAAACCAAGGCAATAAATCAATTCCCATACTTTGCCGTGCAACATTTTGGAAGCAAACCTGAAGAACCTCGGTTACAAATTTGAACTCCATTAATACATGAGTAGCAATTTCTTCTTCTTTCTTGCACAAATAACAAGGGACTTGAACCTGCACTAAATTGTCTTGCAATCTTCTAATTGTTGGCAGCACATTACGACAAAACCTCCATAGAAATACCTTGCACTTGGGATGGACTTGGAGCCTCCAAATCATCTTCCACAAGTGGCCAAACTGATTAAGAACCACAAACCTGTCATATCCCGTGGCACCCAACCAGATCATCTCCTCAATGCAACCATTCCAAGCAAGCTTATATGTCGATTTACCATAAACATGTCCCGAGACTCTGACTATAATGTCCCAATAACTTAAATAATCATTTTATATGCATGTCACTTCAAGTTTATTTCATTTTAATTATCTATTTATCCATCTATTTTCTTAGTTATTCAAAACATTGAGTTTTGTTGAGTTAGGAACAATTTTTAGCTGATATTTTAGTTTTAGGGCTCATTCATTCAGATGACAACAAGTGTTATTTGAATGAATGATGAAAAATTCGTACTCGATGCCAAAGAAATTGAGTCATTTGAATGACTCCATAGGCCATAAGAATGACTTGATTTATTTCGCGATTTTTGGATTATATAGGCAGGTCATTCGAATGATACAACTAAGTCATTCGAATGACTCATGTCTAGGGGAATTTTAAACACGCGAGAGGCTTATTTTTGTCGAGCCCTTTTCTTTCTTTAACCCCATTTTCTCCTCATTCTCTCTAGAAAACCTAAAACTCTAACACCAAATCCTCGCCTAACCTTCCATATCACTCCAAATCGTTCACTTCACCTTCATTATCATCATCATCATCCTTCCTCGTTCTCTCTCTAGAACCTCCATTGGAGCTCTCTTAGAGTTTTTGGAGTTGATCCTAGGGCTACCCAAAAATTCTCTTCTCTTGGGTCATCAAGGGTAATTTCTTAATTTAAATCTCTTGTTAGTGTCGTGATTGACTTGAGTACTTGATTATTCAAGTCTATGATTTGATTTCCTGGAACCTTAGGTTGAAATTTTGTGAATATTAGTGATTTGGGTTAAATTGATCCTAACCCATGACCTTGTTATCTTATCTATAGTGTTGGGAGGCTCTGGTGATTTTCCCCAAGTTTTGACCAATCTGTAGATCAATTTCTTTGCCTCCTTGAGGCTTGTGTTGTGATTAGTTAGTTGTAATTATAGTTTATTTTCTATATTAATATAAATGTATATTGAAAATGTGTTTTTGAAAGTGTTGAGTGAATCAGGTTCTTTTGAGAAATTGAAGAAATGTGAACTATATGTTTTTGAAAGAAAAATCTTTAATGAACTAATACTTGGGACAAGACCTATTGGTAATCATTGCATGAAAAATCATTCACCGCATATTGTTTTACATTGATAATGTTATGATCATTTTGGAAACCAATGCTTTGTGATTAAGATGCCGAGAAAAGAAGGATTGGATTGGTTTTGATTCATGAATGAATTCTATCTGAAAGGAATATTTTTGGAGTTAGAAAAATGGTTTAGGATGAAGTCCTGTCAGAATCTGTAGCCAACAACAATAGGCGTTGGACTTGGTACACCATGACTTTTGCCTTCGCTAGTAAGGGGATAGATCATACTAGCCTCGTACGTAGGCCACGTTCCATTTATATGTCGTCGCTAGTAATGGATAGATCTTACTAGCCCGAAACATTGAAATCAATTATTCGATTTGTTAAGCATATGTTAGAGTAACGACTCTAACACGTTGTTGATATTGTATTATATCCTGACATGATTATTGAATATGTGGTTTATGGAAAGTTTATGTTGAAACTAAAAAGAATATTTTCCATTTGATACATATATTGTAAATATCATAACCTTTCTCTCACTTGTCCCTTGTGTGCTATAATTACATCTACCTACCACTAAGTTTCCAAACTCACTCTTCATTGTTTCCCCCTTTTCAGATATAGGTGTGGGTCTAAGTTCCATTCCTCCTACCTCTTAGATTGCAGAGGATTTCCTTCTTGTGGCGAGTCCAACTTGTACTGGGATGTACTTGTTTTCTAATCCAATGTATTATCTTGTCTTAGAAAGCTCCAGTAAACCCATATGCAGGATTCGATTGATTCTCGCTTTTGTGGTCTTGTAGTTATATGTTGATTGGGATTTAAATATGTAACTTAAGAATTATTTTGAACTTGCAAACTACCATGTTTTCTTTTGTTTGAGAAACTCCTAGATTTGTGAATGGATTTATTGAATTGTGAATTGATATCAGGTATTTGTTTTCTTTATTGGGATAAGCCTATATACAAGGGAAACTATGTCCATTTTTCTAAAAATTTTGGGTACACGAGGCTTGCTAGTGGCCGTGGTCCCCTATGTGCCAGTCATGACTCCAATTGGGTCATGACACTAACAACCAACAAACTGAGTCCCTTCGGCTAAAGTCACTTAGAGGAATATCAATGATAGCATGTGCTTGATCTGTGAAAAAATGAGCATAGATCTCATTCACCTTCCGTGACTTTGCCTCATGATGGTCGACAACCACTGTGACCTCTCCACTAAGCTTTGAAGACCACAAAACTCTAGTATTTCTAATAATAGGAATCTATGTATCATTACAGATACTTATATTCTCACCATTATCGACCCTCAATACTATGCCTTGGCTTAGTGCATCCATCCCATCAAGAATAGATCACCTTGTGTAGGAATGATTAGACCCCAAGGATGACTCCAAGAAATTACTACCTGAGAAATACCTGACTCGGAGTAACTTTGCCACCAAACTATCTGGATTGGAGAAAATACACCATCCTTGCTTATCCAACATGGCTTTATTTAGCAATTCAAGGTCTCTAAATCCCAGGCCTCGACAATGCTCATTTTGGTCCCTGAAAGTGTAAGCTTGAGTCACTTTGGTCCTTGAAATTTAAATTGACTTCTTAATCCTTGAAATTATAAGTTGTGGGTCAAATTAGTCCCTCAGTTAATTATTAGTATTGTATTGTCACATTTTTATTGGTTTATCACATTAAAAGGGACAATAACAACAATTAAGATTGCAAATGAGTTGTAGCTGCACTTGAAACTGCAAACAAGGTTGTCAGAGCAGTTTTGGTGGTAAGAAAATCCCACTCATCTGCTCAAAGTTGTCCAGAAACTTCTTTTGCAACGTGGAGAACATAAGAGGGCGGAGTCCACCAGAAATGTGGGAAATTTTTTGCACAACATCAGGTTAGTGGTGCCGTTTACCAGCTTCATGGACTGAAACATAATAAGGTGTACGTTAGGATCTTCCTTACCATCATATGGTTTCAAAGTGAGCAGCAATTGAAATTTATGGGGAAGACATACCTACGTGAAGTGGTCAACGAAAGGGCCGGCATCAATGGGAAGGTCCTTGATGGCTACTCAATCGGAAGTTGTCTTTTCAAGGGAGGATTGTTTTTCCTCGGGCCTACTAAAATGTTAATCCTCGTCTTCCTTTTCTTTGTTCAGTTGCTCTAGTCTATCTTCCAACCTCCAATTTTGTTCCTCAAGGTCTTTTATCATTTTTCGCATTTCCTTCATAGTTTGTCTTAGCTAAGGATTTCCCGTGTTGGCTATGTTTCAGCTGGTTTGGGGATTTACGAGGTTCCCACTTCGTGTTTCAACCATGGTGAGGTGGGTGTTTAATTACCAGCCCCACGGTGGGGCATTGTTCTGTCCAGTGATTTTGCAACCACGTGCTCACGTGCCTCCAACGTGCCTTCTTCTTCAATCAACTCCTTCCTCGTCATGAGACACCCAAGGGGTGGACTTGCAAGGCACTCCAATGCTTAAGTCAGAATCGATTTTAGAAGTTTTTTGTGAGTTTGGGAACTTGAAACATACATTCGATTGACCTTGTCTATCTCCCTTTATCCCCGAGTACGTTAGGGTTTTCTTGCATTCATCGATTCTGGGGTGGCAAGAGTATTTCTTCCGAGTATGGTGGGATCTCTTGAGCTCTAGGGGATCCTCCGAACTTCCTTTTTGACCATTTCGTCTGATTTCGCCTCCTTGTAATTGTTCAGCCCTGCCTTTTGATCCTATGTTATTTGGGGCATTTTTGGGTTAAGATCCTTACATTGGATTTTCTCTCTTGCGCTCGGGCCCATTTATCTGACTTGGGCCTATTCATTGCCCCAGACCGGTACACTACCATTCAAAACCCTAAATCCCTAAGCAAAAATAATTGATTTTCTTACCCACTATTTAAAAAGTTATGTATATGCAATAATTTAATTGAATGTCTATAAAAACTTTATATTGTCAATGTATGACAATTAAATTTTTTATTTTTAATTCAAGATTGAACAACTTATAAACACAGAAATATTTTATATAAATAATTTATTAATAAATTAAAAATCTCAAATCATAGTAAAATATTATTTTGAATAAAAAAATAGTAAAATTTTATTAAAAAATTCAGATAGAAAACAATATGAAATATAAAACTAATATATCTAAAATAAAAAAATACAAATAATAAAATTTAAATGAAGAAAAATTATAAGAGAGTTGTTTCTGATTTTATTTTTTTTTATTTTGCGAGGTATGACAAGTATCCGGTGAATTATTAATTAGTATTGTGCCTAGAGGAGAGGGTATTATTATTATTTGTTGGATTATTTATTAGTGAAGGACGTGATGCGATGACGCAGTGAAGGAAAGATGTGGAGACAGAGACAGAGAGAAAAAGAAAGGGAAAGAAGGAAGTTTCGCTGTTAGAGTTGGCGATAAATGATCCTCCTTAGTAGTAGTTAGCGTGGTGGGATCCAGTGCAATTGCAGGGCACCCCAGGACTCAATAATGTTGCGTGTTTAGTTGATGGAGGCTCTTCTATTTTTGTATTTTTCTTCTTCTTATTCTTATGTTTAATTTGTGTTGATTTATGTGTATTAGACTTCTTGGTAATAATTTAATAATAATTAAAATATCTTAATTTAGGAATTTAGTTTATTTTATATTTTATGAATATTAATAGTAATTGATTATTTTATATTATTATCATTTAACTTTTTATTATAGTTATATATTTGTGAGAATATTTAGTTTTGTTATAATTTCTCTTTATTTAATTATCATAGGATAACTATTTATTAAATCTATTTTATTTGTGACAAGTCCAAAAATTGATGAGAAAAGAGATACAAGAAGATAAGGAATTAATACAAGAAGATAAATAGAATATTAAAAAAATTGAAAAAAAATTTGTCGTTATCTCCCTTGTTCTACAAGGTGTTGATTTAATAAGCCTATAAATCCTAGTGTTTGCCTCAATTACATGGTGTTGATTTAATAAGCCTATAAATCCTTGTCTTCCTTCGCTCTTCTTCCATCTTTTTCTTTAACCATTATTTTATGTTCTCTTGTAATTTCATGGAGGAGTAGAGTTAGGCACTAGTCCAAGGAGACTTCTAAGGTCATTGGATACATGAAACTTTGCTCATTAATGAACTTTGGTTTGCTTTCTCTTTTCCTTAACTCTATCTCTTTTATATATTTGCATTGAACAATGTTGATTTGTGAATGTATGCTTTGAACGGTGTTGATATTGGGGTGCTTGATTGAGCTTTCTCTTGGTAATGATTTATAGTTTTAACGCTTGTTTGAGAAGTCTCTCTTATAATTTAAGTTAGTCGCTCACCAATATTTGATGTTATGCGTGTTAATGATCACTTCCATTCCCTTAGATAAATCCTTGTCTTAGTGTCTGTTTTATGTTTAATTTTTTCATTATTTTTATTTTTGCTTGCAAACAAACAAACTCCCCTTTGTGTTCATAAATTGATTAACACTGTGTCCACGCGAGAATGACCCGAGTTATTCCTTTTTTAGGTTGCCTGCTCGGTATCCAAGACTTAGCCTTGACTAATCCGGGTCGACCCGGGTCGCGCACCTGGCTATGGCGGGTGAGTCTCCCAGCAGGGATAACTGCGTACATAAGGTCTCGAACTCGGTACCTTACTTAAGCGATACCAAGCCGCTTACTACTTGGACCAACCTCGTTGGTTCCTGAGTTATTCCTTGATACTACTATTTTTCTACCACTCAGTTATTAATTAATTTGTAGTGACTCGATAATCGCTACCATTCACTAGTAAAAGTATTTCTTTTAGCATTTTTTCTACTATTTTTTATTCTATTAGAAGCCTGTTCCGAGAAAGCAAAGAAATTAATTATTTTCTGATTCTGCTCCTTTTAACAAATACAAACAAACAATATAAAATGTTCATGTTCCAAAAGTGCAAAACAAACGTACCCATTATTATATGGTCAAAAATTATATAAGTAAATTATGTTTCTTTCAATAATAATAAATTAACATTTCAAACAAAAATATCAATTTAATCCTAACTAATATTAAAATGTCATTCTATTTTTAAATGGAATGACATTTTACTAAATCATGCAATAATTTCTCCTATCATAATCTCTAATTTTCCTTTTAAAAATTTAACTTTTTATTTGCATGTGGATCTATTTTTTTTGGGCGATGTCTTGCGTGCACTACATATTAAAGGCACCAAGTTTTTTTTTGTGCTAATCATGCAAACATTAAAATGCGGTGCACCATGTAGTCTCTCATCTAATGGCTAAAGATGTGATGGAGTATCAATGCACTCAATTAATATTATATCACTTTAGACCCATTTCTTTTTTCTCATTCCACCCTAGTAACTCTCCCCATCCGCTCTCACTACATTTCTCTCTCTCCACCCATTCACTTTCTCCGTTTTCCTCCATCACCTACTGCCCATCCCTCTCTCCGCCACCAGATCTGAGCCCACCGCCGGTGTCATATTCGTTGGTGGTACGGTGGACAAAAATATGGTGTACCCAAAGGCTTTTCCTTAGTTAAATGGATCATTTCAAAGTCAAGAGTTGAGTTTGAGGGGCGTTGAGTGTGCGTGAGCATTGGGGTGGGTGCGACTGAAACAAAGTTAAGGAAGAAAATTAGGGATGGATGGGATAGGTTTTTCTTTGTTTTGGACTTTTGGTGGGATCAACCATAGCTTATTTATTTATTTATGTGGACCTCGCTGTTAATTGGTATTTTGGTCGAAACTAGTTGCGATGCATGGGAATGACACAAAATTCAACATGATAAAAATTAAATTTTCAATAGCATCTAATGAGATACACATTTATATTCATGATCATGCAAAACCAAAAACTAAGCACTATCCAAATTCATGAGTGAATGGGGAAAGGGAAAAAAATAATTAGTTTGATATCTCATATTCCATGACAACATTGCTTCAACTGTCTTCATAGTGTAAGCATTATATTTCATTGCATTTGGAATTAACTTCAGGGAATGGAACGACCTTGTATTTCTCTATAATATCCATAGCAATGTGAACCTTCTATGATATTATGTTAGCACAATAGTAGACCTTGTTAAGACAATAGTGTGAATGTAATATGTTTTTCTGTATGTTTCAGTATTTCCTGTACATTGGAGGCTAAGCCTATTAATAGGGTGAAACCCAACGGCCAAAATACAACGGTCAAAATACAATGACCAAGAATCAAATCAATCAAATCAAATCAATTAAATCTACAATTTACAATTATATTATTAACATCTTTAAGACCTGTAAGAGGGATAGATAATATTTAATAAATTGTGCTGAAACTTGTTCAATCACACCCACCCGAAGGCCTTGTGTTCATAGCCTTAGGAAAATTTTATAAATCTATATGATTCGAGTATAAGATGCCTAAGTTGAATAGCCACAGAAGCCACAAAAGCCATAAAATTTTAGGTAAAAACATTGTCAAAGCTTTGCCTATGATACTTTGCACTGGAAATACTACATTATGGTCAAGTAAGCACACAAACCTGAGCGTCATAATAATATCATGGATCTGGTTAGCAAGAGAGTCAATTGCTTTTAAGGAAAGGAAATACGTACCTAAAACAGGATAACGGTGGATAAATTGTATTATTCAAAGGGAAGAAATACAAAAGAATAAATATAAATAAATCAGTAAACTTATCATTCATACACAAAATGAAACATACATTACTCTCCATTGCATACTATTTAGGAAGAGTAGAACATACACGCAGGTCAAAAAGAAGTATCAAGTTCATCCATGAGTTGTAATTAATAAGAACTCATTCATACACAAAAAGCTTAGTTTGTATCTTGCAGAAGAGCCACACCAACTTTAGCAATGGAATTTATACGATTAAAGAATCATTAATGAGGTTGAATAAAGTCTTGTTGGACCAAATTGATGTTCAATGAGATTGAATTATATGCATACAACTTCTATTAGATACCTTTGTAACCAATACCAACAAGGAGGTTGACACTAAAAAAATGATAGAATTGTCATAATTGACATGGTCCTAGGTGAAGAGAAATAAAAAAAATAAGACTAGCTTGATTATGGTAATTGGTTTCTTCTTCTTGAAGCTATTAAATCAGTTTCTTCTTCTTGAAGCTATTGAATCAATTTCTTCATTTTATCAAAAAGAAACACAACAACACAAAAAGAGATGGAGATATACCCTTTTATCAGAAAGAAACACCACAAAGCAACTATTTTAGGCAAAAAGAACAAGAATACAAAATAAGCTTCAAACAAATTAAATACCCTTTTGGGGTGTTAAAATAAATACCCTTTTATTGCAAAGAATGAGCTTCATAAAATAAAAGAAGAAACAAAATGTTGTAGGCCTTATGCAGAAAAAAAAAATCCTACTATCTCCATTATCAATGAAATGGGCAAAACATTAGCCACCATCCAATACCTCGTGAACCATATTAACTCTAACTTAAAATCACTGTTGTAAAAGATGCAGAACTTCCCAATTAAAGGAACCACCATGAACACTTCAACATGTAATATCATTACATAATAGTTCAATAAATAAAAAGGGATATGGAAGATGAACAAACTTGCATTGCATTATTTGTACCTTATTTCAAGAAATTTTAATCTCAACTTCAAGAGGAGCAACCATACTGTCAATTGGAACATCTCTTCATCCTTTTGATTTGCATGTTCCTTTTTCAAATCATTCCTTCAGCATCTGATTTCTGATTTAACATCACATTCTCCCTCAGCATGCTTTGTATTCTACAATAAGGAAAAATCATATCAAATGTGCAAGGCACCTCTACAACTAAAACTTACCACAATAGCCCATAAAAAAAATTACAATCACCAAAATTACTCATATCATTCGTGAATAAGATTTGCATAAAAAAAAGTGTGCAAATAATGCAAAATCCAGCGGAATCCTGGGATTTTAAAATTGCAACCAAGAAACTAATAGACAGATCACATGTCAAATTATGTCACCCCGTGAGAGCTATTGATGAAATTTTACCTCCTTATGAGGTTTTTCTGTCCAATACCAATGTTATGCCATTGACAACAGTTAAAACCATCTTGATTCCTTTACACTCTATGTATGAAAGACCACCAGGAAAAGAAAAATCAACAGAAAGAGAAGTTAGAAACAAAAGTCAGTCAATGAATAAAAAAACTTAATAATAAAATAAAGAAATAAACAGATGATCATGAAGAAGAAAGTGTTTGGTGGAAGGATCAGGGTACCTTTGTTGCGTCATCTTCAGCCATGAATGAAAGAAGAAGTAGAAGTTGCAGAAGAATGTGGTGGAGAAGTTGAAAAGGAGAAATATTACTTGAGAAGAATGCGGCAGCCTCCTGAGTTCTTAAGACAATGGTGTGAATGAATGTGTGGTTTCAAGATCATGGGAGAAAATTACATAAATATGGGCGCACGTAAACATATGTTTGTAATAGGCTTCTGGTAAATTATTTACAAACGTATGGGCGACTGGCGATTTCGGTACCATTTAAAAAAAAGCGACGATACTGAAATCGCCACAAATAATGACAATTTCAACACCATTTTAAAAAAAAGCAACGGTATTTGTTCCTAGGGATACAAAAATAGCAGACATATCCATATCCGTTGTAGATAATATTTGTGAATATCCAAGTTCGTGAATATTTCTATGGTCCCTAAGTCAGTGGATCACTTTTTAACTAGAGAATGAAAATCGGTGGATCACTTTTTAACTAGAGAGCGAAAGTTGGTTTTATCCATTCAACATGAGTTGGTTAGCCGAATAAATAAAAGATATTTGATTTTAAACTTTTTTTTTGTTGGAAAAACCGATTATATGTACTCCAGAATGGAATCCATTCGGAGAACATGGAACCTATGATTTCACGCAAGTTGCAGCATCACTACAAGAAGCTGAAGAATCACAGCCTGATGAAGCTATGCAAGATGCACAAGGGTCGCCATCCTCTCCGTGGACAAACCAGAAGGAAAAGCAGCTAGATGAATGGCTTGAAGAACATGAAAGAAAGAAAGTTGAAGAATTTTTCACCCAACAAGAAGAAGAAGATGAAGACTTCCTAGAGAATCAAAACCTTCTCCTAGTCACGAGTCGTTCCATCATAGCCTCAGGGACTGAAGAAAAAGACAAGTCAACGTCTCATCGCCTTTATTAAAATAAGTCTGACTCACTAGACAAGTTTGTACAAGTGTCGTCACTTAACCTTATCCTGACATGCCTTATCCTGATAAGGATACATGTATGGCTTAGAATGAAGTTTAGGATGACTAGCTTATCCTCTTGGTTTTTCATCTTGTATGGTTGGCCTCCTATAAATAGAGGCCTCCCCTTCCCTGTAAGATCATCGGGAAACAGAAGAAGAAATAATATCCTCTGTTCTTACTAAATCTCACGGCTTTCTAAATACTTTCTTCTTCTTCCTGAAAGCTTGAAATCTTATATTAACCTATGCTCCCTTAGAATCTGAGAAGGAGAAGATAAGGGGCATTCATAACATAGAGTATGCTCTGTACTTGTCTTTTAATTGAGGATCCAGTACATCAGAAATATGTTTGATCAAATATCCATACTCTCCGGTCCTGTCTATTATGAGGTATAGTCTTTATAAGTAGTTGTGGCTTGAAAGAGTAGGCTATGTGTGATGCCGAATATCTCGCCTTGTGAAAGTAAAGGTTATGTCTCATAGTAGGTAGGCTCCTGGTATATAATAAATTTATGGTAAAACAAATATAAGTCAAAATTTCACTTCCAACATCATAATGAGGCAATACAAATCATGAAGTATGAAAAAACAAATTATAATTGCATAAAAAGTAATGTATCAAAACTTCGAAATGTTATAAATCAAAATAGTATAATTCAAGATGTCAAGATCTTCCATTTTGGAAGTCCTAATGAAGAGTGTTCTCTATGAAATATTGTGTTTTGGGGCTTAAGAAGCTAAATTTTGATCAAAACAGTGAACTCGTGAGTTTATCCCGAGTTTCTTTGAGTCTATGTGTGTTTATTTGAGTTTACTCAAATCTACCCGAATTTACTGAGGTCCAAGATTTTAAGTGAGTTAACATTTTGAGACCTATACTTCGTATGAGTTTACAATTTAAATTAAGAGTTTGACAACCATGCATATAGATGCAATTTTTCCGATAGCCTTCTTAAACCTCGATAGTTTTATGACTTGCATATACTTAAGTAACTTAAAGGGAAAAGGAAAATAATTAATGAAAGAAATTGCAATGTGGGTTATATGATGGCTGTTGTCATTTCTTTCTAACTTGATATCTTTCTAACTTTCAGGATGGAGTGCCTGAAACCATAGAAACACTAAGGAAGGATTAAATTTTTGGATGCTAACTGGGGACGAGCATAATACTGCTATACAAATTGCCCAGTAATGCAATTTTATTTCCCCAAGTAGTTTAGATTTAAAATATAAAGTGTAGCTAAGTGGTATTCAATAGATATTACTGTGGTAAAATCCCAAAGTATATAGTGCATGTTGCGGCAATCGTATTATTTACCTTCCTATTATGCATATGTTCCAATTCTGAAGCGTGCTTCAGAGGTTTTGATCACATGATACTAATGCTGGGATCTAATGAGATAATTTGGGTTCCCTTAACTTTGATACATGAAGTTCGGTCCTTAATAAGAGAGCTAGGAACTTTTGTTTGGCAGGAAGGCACATGGGTAGGAGTTTCGAAGGTGTTGCTTTAGCCTAAGTACTATTTTATGTGTATTCATAATTTGCTTTGAATTTTAATTGATTAGTTTTATGCTTCCTTTTTCGAAAGGTTTTTGATTCACACGAAGCCTTTGCTCTCTTAATTTCCCCCCAAAACTTATAGAGCCCAAGGGACAGCTTATGTCAATTGATGGAAAAACAGAGGATGGGATTCGTGTAAGTTTGGAGAGAGTCCTTCTTGCAATGCAGATAACTACTTCAGAGCCTAAGGTACTATTTACACACTATGTCCATGTCAACTTATGAGCACATGATTGGAGAGCTTTGCAAACTAGATTTGCTTTTCTTGTTTACTCTTTCTTTTTTGGTTGTGGTTTCTTTTAGAAGGATATAATATCCTTCGTTCTCGAACTTATTCTTTCTCTAATCTAACAAATTTTTTCTCTTAAGAAAAAGAATCAAAATTTAATCCTTTGATAAGTTGCTTCCATCTTCATTTTGTGTTATGAAATCCATTTTATTATGTTTTATGGATATATTAAAATATGCTATAAGTACACTATGTATTACTGAATTACCTATTTTATAAAAGTTAAAATAAAAAAATAAAAATTATTGAATCACCTGTAGTTGGATCCTACAAACTAGTGGGAGTTGTAATTTTCTGAACAAATTGTAATCATAGGTTTTGCCAGATATGTAGAATGGAAATTTCTAGAAAATGATAGTGCCTTCTCTTCCTTGTGTAATTTTTGACAGGGAACTAAATCTGTACCAGAAAAAAATGTAACAAAATGGTTAAACGCCACTTCCTCATTTACAAACAATTGCAAAATATGACACCACAATTGCAATGGACAAATAATGTATCTGGAAGACCTACCTGCCAGAAAAAAGGAAGCAGGGATTTAACTGAAACTATGAATGATTTGTTAGCTCTTTAGTTGTTATATCTCGATGTTTGTCTCTTCATATTTCTCCATTGTTGGAGTCACTTGTTGCAATATGACATGTTCTTCTTTATCATATGTTAGTACCTAGTGGTAACCTAGGCACGGCCAAAGCAAATTGTGTTTATGTTGTGACAAGCACCTTTTTGGGTCATTCTTTGCTTGTTTTTCAAATTATATTTGAATTTGATATTTTGATAGAACACCATGGCATTGTTTGATCCATGTAACTGACCCCACATAGTGGGACAAAGCTTAGTTGTTGTTTGATAGAAATGAGTGATGGGAAGGATAATTTGTTTTGCAAGTGGCTAGTATGCTAGTATGTTTAATTTAACCCGCCGCATGTATACATTGATTAGGTGTTTTGAGTTTGGATTATGACAATGCTATTTGTTGTTCTTTTGATTTCAAGATCAGAATGTTGCTTTTGTTGTTGATGGTTGGGCTTTTGAGATTGCACTTAAGCACTACCGTAAAGTTTTTACTAAGCTAGCTATATTGTCAAGTACTGCTATATGTTGTCGTGTGACACCATCACAAAAAGCACAGTTATTTTTACAACATCATCTAGTTGGGTCTTCTCTCCTATCTTATAGGCTTGTGCTGTCTTGGTTCCTTTTAATTAACTTCTATTTTATTTTAATAACAAAATAATAAGGGGATGATAAGACAGATATCGTATGCTTCCTCTAAGATACTAAGTTTGAAGCGAAAGATTCTGAATTGATAACTTACTAAAATTGATTGCTTTCTTTTTCGTTTTTTAAATGTAAATGAATAATTCGAGTTTCCTCTTCACCATGTACATCCTTTTAACAAGGTAAGGTACAATACAGCATTGCCAGTGTGGTGTTTATTATATGAACAAATAGCGCCTGTGTTCTTGCTATTGCAAGTCTTCCCCTTCTAGAATACATAACATGATAGTATGGCCATGTTGCGTTTTCTCTGATTTAATTGACCAAAAAATGATACTGGTTTTCTATAACGCTATTTATTGCAGCTTGTGCAGATCTTAAAATCGTGTGATTGTAGAACATTGGCAATTGGTGATGGTGGGAATGACGTAAGGATGATACAACAAGCTGACATTGGTGTTGGCATTAGTGGCAGAGAAGGATTGCAGGCAGCAAGAGTAGATGATTATAGTATTGGAAGTAAGCCTTTTACACCTTTTGCAGGGGCAACTATGATGTGTATACTAGTTTTTTATTTTTTTAAACACAGTTTGCCTAGCATTTTTGCTTCGTTTCTCCCATCAGAGGGGGACTGCAACGGTAATCTTGCTGTCGTATGACTTGGAGGACACGGGTTCTTGCTAGCTAAACTGCCTCTTCATTTATGGGCTAAGATGTGTGTATGGGGGAGGGCTTCATGCATTGAGCTTCCATCTTTTTCTTTAATTTCACCCATACGGTTCAAGTTGTGTAGTTCATCCAACCATAGTTTTAATCCAACACTTCTGAAGATCTATCTTTTTATGGTGATTGAAATTTGTAAGAGGCGGATAAGTGGTTCTCATACTCAATATTTGCATATGACTGACAGATTTAATCTCTAACATGATTTTTTCTCTTAATTTGTAGAGTTTGGGTTCCTTAAAAGATTAATTCTTGTTCATGGCTGCTATTCTTATTACCGTACGGCATTTCTTTCTCAGTATTTATTCTATAAGTCCCTACTGATATATTTCATCCAAATCTTGTGAGTTTCTGCCAGTGATGCAGCATCCTCAAATTTTATTTTATTGTCAAGCAGGGAGGTCCGACATTATGTTTCTATTTGATTTTGCTTTTTAAATGCTACATATTCTTATTTTTGGGTAATTTCTAGTTCAGTGCAAGTGAACAAAAGTACATACCTTTTGGTTTGATGCCCACTTCTTATTACAGAATATTACAAATAAATAAACCTTTCAACAAATCAAAGTGGAAAATATTTGTTCAGCTTACACTGGATGACTATTTTGGTGGTAATAATCAAATTGACTAAATATTGGAACAGGCTTCTAAATCCTAGTACATTTGCTGGCTGGTTTGGGCGATCTCTCTTCCATGTAAGTGTTATTAGTGAGAATAGTTTATCTAGGCATCGATAATAACCGAGTATAAATTATCATTGATAATTAAAATTTACTGAGATGATTAGTTCATAGGTAGCTTATCATCATGACTGTTATGTTTTACCTGGAAAAAACAAATCTTAAATTCCTTTCTACTAACTAAATTCAATTTTGTTTCAGGGACTTTTATGCATGTCACATTATCTCATTGATATTTTTTGTGATTTGCAGGCTGAAGTTGTAATTGTTATAAGCATCCATGCCTATGCCTATGAGAGAAGTGACATGGAGGAGGTTGCAATAGTTGCACTTTCTAGTTGTATATGGTTGCAGGCTTTTGTAGTAACAATGGAGACCAAGTAAGCTTTGATTTCAGTAGTTGCACATGCTAGTTGTATATGTTACTTGATTTGCAAACATTATTTTACTTTAAGAAACATTTTAGGAAATTGGTAAAGAATCATTTCAGTTTGACACAACCTGCTTGAAAAGTTTCTGTGGTTTCATTCCCTGACTTATGCTTGATGCCCACAGTTCCTTCACAATTTTGCAACATCTTGCAATATGGGGTAATTTGGTTGCCTTTTATGCCATCAACTGGATGTTCAGTGCTCTTCCTTCATCAGGAATGTATACGATTAAGTTTCAGCTGTGTCAACGACCATCATATTGGATAACAGTTTGTGTAAGTACCAATGGACATCTTTTGCTTACAGATGGAAATTTCATTGCTTTTTCATTTCGTCCCTCCTTTAAGATGAATGTCTCCTCTTATTTGAGTGTGGACCTAGCACAACAGCAAGGTTTCTTGCTTTGTGTCTTGGGGGCATGAATTCTAAAACGGGATAAGGCTACACATGTGACCGTTTCACACCCCCACATGATGGGAGCCTATTGCCTTTGGCCACACTTTTTATGAATACCCCGCATTTGGTACACTTATCATTTCCTCAATATGACGTTTTCAGTTAGTGTTTGGTTCTTGTTTCTAGATAGGAAAAGATGAAGACAATGGGGGCAATAGAGATATGTCTTCTGCGTCCCTCTTTTTTTGGAGATACAAAAATTAGTTTAAAAATTGTTCCAAAACGTGTCTTGTATCCCCTTTTTTTTTAGGTATAGAAATTAGCAAAATTGTTCTGAAACGTGTGTCTCGTCTACCTCTTGTTTAGAGATGTAGAAATTAGCGTGAAAATTGTCTCGAGACATGGACAATTTTAGATTTTTTGTCTACATCTCCTTTTCTAGACATGTTTCTATACCTAATGTCTTCGTCTCCTCTGTCCTAGGACATGAACCAAACACAACTTGAGAATGGCATTTCACATTCTACTGAAATCTTCTCTATACTTTCCCACTTAGTCTCGTACATACATTGATTTCCTTTTCCTGGGAAAATTCATTTTCTGTTTCTTTGATCGCCTATGCCATTTCATTCTTGCTGAACTGAACATTTTTACAAGTTGCTCTGGATGTTTTGATAGAAACTGTAATTCAATACAGCTCACAGTTGCAGCCGGGATGGGTCCAATTCTAGCCATCAAGTACTTTCAATTTACATATACACCAAGCATAATCAATACGATTCTGCAGGCTGCACGTCTGGGTGTGCCGTTAGTGTATATGAACCTTTGTTATCAGATTCTCCAGATTCTACTGGAAGGTCTTTTGGAGCAGGAGCGTCATTTGATTTTCTTCAGTCACAGCCGAGATCATCACAGTCTAGCCACTCAAGAAATAAGAACAAGTGAATCAACAAGTGAATTGGAAGAGCTTTAGGTGCGATAGCTTAGTTGTATGTCCCTTTTGGTCTAAACTAATGAATAATATTGTCGTGTTCCTTGAATGCTGATATCAGAAAGAAATAGGTACATACAGCTTATGCTCGGGTAAATGTATATTTAATTCTTTTCACTGGTTTAATTTTGGCGTGCAAGACCTTCCAAGCTTTCTATTTTCAGATTGGACTCATTAAACTGTAGGCAGCTGTTTATGCGAAGCCAAGAAAATGGAAATCCATGTACCATTATCATGTTGGCTTAATGACAGTATTTGCTTTTCCCTTTTTGGCTTTCCAACTTCTAACAGCAACCAGATTCTCCTTTTACTATGCAATGTATAAAGTAAATTTGCAGCCCTATTGTATTTCAAGAACAGGAATAAATGGTATGGCCTATGCGGTGATGGCAACGCTCTATTAAATCATGGCTAATTGTGTGCAGAATTCATGTGGCTTTTTTCATTTCTGGTAAGTTCTGGAACATGGTCATTAGTTCAGAGATGTGAACATACGAAAATTGCAGATGCATACAGACTTGGTGGTTATTTGAATGCTGTGGAGCGGAAGGAGACAAAATTGTTAATCAGCTAGGATACTATGCTTCCACCAACCCTGGTCAGAAACTCAGCTGAAATTTGCATGGCAAGGTCAAGGTGAGAGCATTGATTGAAATATATCAAAGTGCATGAGCATTGAGAATCTATTAGCAGTAGCATTCTGCAATCAGAAATAGATGTGCATCAATAGGACTCTGACAAAAGAAAATGTACCTATTCACAGGTGTCGGTGGTCCAAAACAATTCACAGGTGAAGGAAAGAAGTTAACAATTGTATTAGGCTTTTAAACAAGTTTGAGTCATTTTAGTTCCTGAATTTTTTTTTAAAAAAAATTATAATCTCTAAAATTATAAGTTGTAAGTTAGTTTGTCAGTATTGTGTTGTAACATTTTTGCCGATTTATTAAATTAAATAAGATTGACTATAATTGTGGGTACAAATGAGATTGTGTAATACTACTTAAAATTGAAAATGTGATTGGGACAACACTGACTCCAATAATAAACTCATTTGTAACCTTAATTATCATCTCATTTAATATAATAAATCAGCAAAACATGATGAAACAATAATAATAACCAACTGAATGATTAACTTAACCTATAAGTTTTAATGATTAGAAAATCAATTTTTCATAAATTAATTTTTGAATTCCATACTAAAATAACTCAAACTTGCAATTTTATTACCCAATATGAACTTTAACTCCATAATAAGAGTATGGGCTACATGTCCCACAAATGGTCCTGCTGAATTCCATCTATAAACGAAAACCAAATTGTGGCACAAAGGTAGGGGGGCCTATAGCCCAAAAATGGGTCAATTTAAGCATGGGTTTGCTTCCCCATCCCACACCATTTAGGTGTAAGTTTATGGCAATCACTACCTAACCCAGTAGTGCCTCACCAAACCAGCAAGCCCCACCAAATGAGTTATTCCATTACATACACTTATGGGTCATTCCTCCACCGCCTTAGCTGTATGTCAGATAAAAAGTTTGCCTCCTAGGGAACAAATATTACGCTATCAACGAATGGTACGTTATCCCACTTTGCTCTATGATTTAAAGTCGTTCTTTAAGGAGTAATGAATAGCGACACACTTCTGTATTAAATAGCCCCACCTATTTTGAATCTTAACTCAAACAATCAGAATTGTTTATCACAAAATTATTAGTGGAAACACCAAAAAATTATGAAGGGAAAAATAAGAAAAAGAGACATCTATCCCACATCTTATTACCTAACTCGAACGTAAAACATTCTAAGAATTGGTTGGTCATCAAACATTTTTCAATCACATAGTAACTGTGAAATTGGTAGATACCAATAGTTTAAATACAAATATGGATCTTGACATGATGTCTAATTCATGTAGTCGATATCGTATAATTGAATAAGGCTAAGTTGTTTTTGTATTATGAGATTCATGTAGTTGATCTCATACTACGTTTTTTCTTTTTCTTTTTCTTTTTAGTTTTAATCTTGCTCTATTCATACTGCTTTACTCTGTTCATGCATAAATACTGCATTGGTTAAAAGTCAAAACCCAACTTAGCACGCAAATTTCGTTTAACAGCAAATGGGTTGACGACCACAACTAAGCGGGGTACAGCCTTAATCATCAAAAAGTGATAATACTGAATTTCAACATGATTAAAACCCAATTTAAATGTTCGAGCTAAAACTGGAATAAATTGAACCATCTTATGTAAAGGTAGATAGTAGTGTCTCGTGCGCAAGGTCCCCTCCCCCCACATGGCCAATGTCCAGTACATAAGAGCAAAGGAGATGTCCATCATAAACCAGTAGAGGGCACAACCTTGAAAGAAATTTTGCGTCGAAAAACTAACCATTAATGAGTTTTATTAATGGGAATACTACATCATTTAGACCTTTTTTTTAGCTCAACAGAATTATCACAGTATTCCTAGAATATATATCTTCGACCAAACAAATTTATGACTTATTTCTGAGAATTTAAAAGTAATTTTAGGAATATTAATTGTGAAACAAACAAGTTTTCTATAATTTCTAGAAATGACATTATTGTGTATTGCATTCTCAAAAACATGGTTCTCATGAATAAAATTTCAAAGCCGGAAACAAATGTCCCAATAATATTTATGAATCTTAATTTACCCTGGTATAAACTATGTTGAGCTCAAAAAGCTCAAATGAGCAAACGAGATATGATGAAATGAAATGACTTCATGTTACGGGTAAACCTTCAAAATTGTTTTTGGGGTTGACAGTGTTGGTGAAGTTCGTCCTAAATTTTAAAAATGCTTATATTAGTCTCTGAAATTGTCAAAAGTTTGTTAAGTTAATTCGTGTGAAGAACTTATTTGATCGGTGTTAAAAGGACTAACTTAATTGACTTTTAACAATTTTAGGGACTAATATGATCATTTTCATAATTTAGAGATAAACTTAATCAATGTTGACAACTCTAAGGACAAAATCAAAGGTTCTCATTAGGCTAAAAAAATGTAAGTTGGTGAAAGCAATGAAAAAAAAAAATTGTGATCCTATTTTCATAATATGCCAAAACGTGGAATTTCATAGCAAATCACCACAAAATGTGGCAATTTACCCCCAAAAAGAGGCCAAAAAAATTTAAATATGGTAAAAAAATAAAAAAAAAAGATTGTGATCCTATTTTAATAATATGCCAAAATGTGAGATTTTATAGCAAATCACTTCAAAAAGTGGTGATTTATTAAAAAATAAATAAAAAAGTGGCGGTATAAATCGCCATAAAATGTGGCAATTTACCAATAAACCATAAAAAAATGACAGCATAAATCGTGGTTTTCCGCCTCCATATCCAAGTGCAATTTCAAAAACAAAGCATAAATCGCCACAATATGTGGTGATTTACAAAAAGAAATATCACATTCTAATAATCTTTATAAAATTCTCACATTTCGATATTATATTGTTTTCCGCACGACATTTAAGTGTAATTTCCTTCTCACATTGGCTATACAACTTAGTTTAGAATAAATTATCATTGAGAATTTTTAAGTATTTTGTAGAGTAATAAGTATAGTGGGATAGTTTTAAATTGTGGAAATTATACTCATGATAAATAGGGGCAAAATTTTTTTTAAAAAAATTGAACATTTTCTTAAGCAACATTTAATGTTATACAAAATTTTAAATAAGAGATGACCTCTAATGTTAAACAGAGTAATAAAATGAGAGGAAAAAGGAAAAGAAGAGATTTTACTCAAGATCTTATTCAAATCTCATACCAAAAACAATATCCCTCATTAGTCTATCCCTCATTAGTCACCTTTAAATAAAGATTGGACCATCAGGTTGGTCCAAGTGTAAGTGATTTGATATCGTTTAAACAAGTTCTTGAGTTTAAGATCTTGTGTATACAGTTATCCCTGTTGGGAGACTCACCAGTCATAGTCAAGTGCGCGATCCGGGTCAGCTCAAATTAGTCAAGGCTAAACTTTAGATACCAGACAAACAACCTAAAAAAAATAAATAAAGATTGGACCGATTGTATTTATGCTGATAAAGACTCATCTCTTCAACTCAACAACCCCTTGACATTATTATATATGTAAAATTAGCTAAAGCATCTTAATTAATTTATTTAGATCCTATCCAGGTGTGTTGTGCTCTGAGTCTTTCTTCTATCCAATGCAACCTTACTTTATACTTTTCAATAAAAAGTACCACCCTGTTTTCTAAATGATTTTATCCTTCTCTAGGATATATACAATCATTTCTCAATTTCTTCAGTTATTCATCTCACGATGACCATGCTTTATTAGCATCCGTAAACTATATTTTTAACTGACTTGTTCTCAATTTCATTTCCGGATCATTTACCTAAATAATTTTGGGTGCCATCAAGCAACTCGGAGATAATAATGTTATATCCTCCTTTGTCTACGAAGAAATAAAAGGGTAGAATGCGTGCTTACTGTGAAATCGTTCAGCGAAAATCAAGTAAACACGTCCAAAAAAAAGAAAAATAAAGTAATGAACGTCTTAAGTTTTAGTCTAGTCAAGAAAACACTGCATGCTTGCCATGTGTAAAGATTCGCTTCACCTGTTTAGAAACAAAAAAGAAGTGTTTAGCTTCAACTTCAAGAATTACGATAGACTTAACACGTCGTTTAACAGAAAGCAAGAGGATAAGTACCCTGATGAGGAACAAATAAAAAACAGTAATGAAAGGAACAAGACACGGCGCGTGAATCAATGCTTCCTTGTACATAAATTCCATAAATAAAACGAGATTAAATCTAAGTAATGAGCATATAAATTACATAATTCATTTTTTCTTCTTTTCACAAACTCGACAAATTCAGAAAGCAATGGAACTTAAAAATCAACAATAATTAACAATAGCAATGGACGCCAGGCCTCTATTTACACTTGAGTTAATCAGCACCGCCAGTTTTACATGAGCAGATCATGAACCCACCCGAGATCCGGGGTAGGGCATGACGTCCCGATGACGTCATCAGCAACCACCTTATTATTCCTCTCATCATCTTCCCCCAAGTGGTTGCCGCTCATTGAATATCCGGCGGAAAAGCTCGGCCCGACGACGGTTGGCGAAAGAATATTATTGAAGCGCTGCTTGCGATCCTCACAGCCAAATGAAGAAGAAGAAGAAGAAGCCTCGGCCAAGTTCAAGCCTTCAATTGAACACATAATCTCATTGAGCACGTCCTTGTAGCTCACATTAACACCGCCGCCACCGCCGCGGTGGCGGCGATGATTCACTCCGCCGATTGATGCCGGAGAAGAGGGCGACATCGGCGGAGAGGAGAAATGCGACACGCCAAACAAGGTAGAAGTCGGGGAACAATTCGAATTGGAAGGAGGAGGAGAACAGTTGCAGCAGTGACAGAACAAGCAGAAGTGGTTCGAATTCGAATTCGAACCCGAACCCTTGCGGCTGTTGAAGAACTTGCTCTTGCTGTGATTGTTACCGCAGCATGAAACGGCGTCGTTTTGGGGAACGTGCGAATTGTTGTTGAGATTCAAGGGGAGAACCCTCAGTTGGCGAGGCGTGTGCGCGAAGAAGCACACTTTCCTCTTGCAGCTCTTGCCGTCCTTGCATGCCTCTGTTCGGTACCGCGCCGGGTGAAGCCAGCACTCGAACACGCCGTGCGAGAATTCGCACGCGTCGCCTCGCCGGCACGCTCCGTCGCGGCGGTACTCGGGGCACACGGTGCCGGAGTAGTGGTAGCGCCGCGGGTCACGGCGGCGGGCCTTCTCGCCGGGGTGGGCGAAGGGGCAGTCCGTCCAGTCGTGGCTGCGGCTGCGCGTGCACCGGCGGACCTTGAACTCGTACATTCGGAAGTGGTCGGAGGAGTAGGGATCGTTGCTGTCGCCGCCGGAGTCGTCGTCGTCGTCATCGTCGGAGTACTCGGTCGTCTTGTTGCGGGGGAGGTACTTGTGGAGGAGGAGGCTATCGTCGGAGAACATGTCGGAAGCGCCGTCGTGTGAGGCGGAGGAGGAGCGGCGGGCGAGGAGCCTCCTGGGCGGGATGTCAATGTCCCTGAGGGACTTTTTGAGGGATAGGAGGTGGAACTTGTGTAGCTCTTCACAAACACTGCTCATTTTGTGTTATATTTGATGAGATGTGATGTGAGAGTGTGAAAGGGAGAGTGGATGTAGTGTAGGTGGAGGGAAAGAAGAGATAGAGTTATATAGGGAGGGTAGTTTAAGAGAGTGAGGGGAATCTCATGACTTGAGTGGTGAGGATGGGATATAGGAGCAGCGTGGCTGCACAGCATTTGGGATCAGCATGCAAAACAGGGTACGTGGCACTTTGACATTTCTTTGCAGGCATCAGTTTTGCCTATGTGTAACTCTGCTGCAAAACCTGTTTGTTTCTTCAATATATAATATAATATATATATTAATGAAATTAATTACAATACATGGGCTATTTTTTTTCTACTGATATTACAATACATTAACTATTTTGGTATTAATGTACCTAAACAAAATTATGTTCATAAATATTAATTTTTTTAATATATATAAAAAAAAGTAGAAATAATATATAAAAATGGATAAAGAGAATAAAAAGTAAGAAAATTGAATTAATCAATTTCATTAATAATAAATTTTAGATATCAGTTCACGCAATGAAAAATAATAGGAATTAAGAATATTGTCATATTATTGTGCATTTATGTAATTGTTTAGTAAGAGTTTAATTACTTTACACTGATAATATAAAATTCTTTATACATGCATCTAATTAAATTACTTTGTATAAATAATTTTTAAATTAGGTAGTCAATACAAAAGTCAAATATTTTAAATGATACGATAATATTTAACTGAATACATGTATAAAAGTGTTTTACATTACATAATAATTAAACTCATTATCTAATATAATATGACAGTTTTTCTTGATTTTTATTTTTTTAATTTTGGACAACAGCATAGTATATCGTAATTAATCTCAAAATATAGCGTGTGGGGAAATTATTTTGGATGTTAACTTTTTGATTTGGGTTGTGTTTTGTTGGCACCACCACAGGCTGCATGAAAATTCTAGATCACATGAGGGTGTACCAGAGGTGGCTGAACCTTCCATACAGGGTAAGTTGCTTTAATTTCACAACAAATCCGAAAGGTGGTTTCATTGCATTCACTCAACTTTTATCCTCTTTCTTCTTTCTTTTATCTTCCTTGACTCTGAAGACTTGTTAAATGAAAATTTGGATTGGTTGTTGAGTTCAAATCTAATGGAGTTAATATCTTTCCTTTTATAGGGTTCGATTAAAAGTAAAATAATAATATTATAAAGGCGTCGTTTATATGAGTCTAAAATAAAGACAAGGAGGCCCAAGAAATATATTCTCTTCTTACAGGATTGAATGAGAAGTATAGTTATATCTTTCTTTCTTTCTTCTTTGCAGTTACATTTGCAAGTTTGACCATCTTTGTATGGGGAGCAAAGACTTCTCAAAGGATAGACACCACCATCAGGTTTAATCATTTCTCGTTCAGAGAAAAGGAAATTGAATAAAAAGATAGAGGCAAAGGCATATTTCATACTGCTGATCAATGCTTAAAATAACTATATTTTTAAAAGAAAAGGGTAAGATAATCCATCAACATCTTGTATGTTGAAGTGATTTAGTATTTATTCCTCATTACCAATCTCTTAATTTTTATTTGTTTTTTTATACTTAATTTTTATTTTTTTTTATAAGCAAAGTTTTAGGTAAGTATGGTAATCGAACCAAGTTGAGTCAAGCCGAGCTAACTCGGATATAACCTCCATTTAAATAAGTTAAGCTGAGCCTAGTTAATTTTTTAGGTAAGTTGAAAATTTATGTTCGCTACTATTACTAAAATGTTTACAAGTTGACGAGTTAGTTCGCGAGCCACTACAAAACTTAAAAAATCAAAATTAAATATATATATATATATATATTTTCATTGCTTTTAAGTATCAAACTGAAAATATGACCACGACACATACTTAAGGAAATTATTTTAAACTATCTGAAGCATAAATAAAAATTGTGATTCATACACAAATTAGAGACTTTGTCACTTGGGGGTTAAGGAAAGAGTTGAAGCCATGTAGAATTAGTGGTTATAAATAAAAAGGGTTGGGTTGGTCCAAAAGGACTAAAATGGGAAGAAAAAAAATTAATTTGCGAGCCAACCCGCCTCTACCCTGCTTCTCCCCTACTTAACTCGTGAGTCAAACGAGTCCAATCCACGCAAGTTGAAATTTTCAACTCACCTTGTAAAAGAAAAAAATTAAGTTGTTCGTCCCACCCCACAGAGTTGAACGGGCATGCCTTCAGGTTCTTTTGAGCCCTTATAAAACTGCTTACAGATCACCACACAAACAAAATTCTTGTATCGGTCAATGGGATTTGAACTTGATTTTAAGTTTAACTAAAATAATAAATCAAATCAATTTATATTTTTAATTATTCTAAACATGTATAATCTAATGTATTACAAACACCATAATTAATTTTAAGGTTAAATTGATGTAAAATTGGAAGTCAAAAGATATTTATGTGACTGTTGACATGATTTAATAGTATGCATTGACCTTTTTCAAAATATTGAAATTAATTTGATTTTTGAATAAATATTTTTATTGTATTCAATTTGATTTTATATATATATAAATCAGGAATTGATTCCATTTACAATAAGATTGGATTATTTGAAATCCCATTAAATTTTATAAGATTTAATGAAAATTGACTTGATTTTAAGTTTAACTGCAATAATAAATCAAATCAATAATTTTTAATTATTCTAAACATGCATAATCTAATGTATTACAAATCCCATAATTAAGTTTTAAATCATTTAATTTCTATTTTGTATAATCAATCTAACTCAAATCAAATTAGTTTCTTTCATTCCAAACATTATCATTAGATAAATCATTTTCTCTTTTGTTGTATTGGATAATATTATTAGAGTTTAATTGTAACGTGATGTCATTATACAAGAATTTTACACAAACATCTAATTATGTTGTGACATAAGTAAAAGTAGTCGACTTTTAAGTTTGTGTGTGTGATTGATAATTAACCAATTTTGCTTATATTGACATAATTAAATGTCTATATAAAAGTTTCTTACATACATAGTGTATCACATTTGAACTGATAGTATTATAATATGGAAATAGCTAACAAGTGCTCTTATGGACACTTATTAAGTAAATAAAAGTAATAATTTGTGTATTAGAAAGATAAAAATTATATAGTTTCAATAAAAATAAATGCATTATAAACTTCACCAAACTCTTATAATATTCAAAGCTCATGTAGATTAAATCAAGTACAAGCCCACTGATTGCATTAAAGAGAAGTAGCGTCAGGCCCATTGATGACTTGGACCAAAGTCTTAAGAGGACCATCACTACATTAAAGTTTTCAACCGTAGTTACTTTCCCAAAATAGAATACTATTCAATCAACATAATGGATGGGGGCAAACACGACACTTGCTCAATATCTGATGGACTCGCTGCTCAATTCCATGTGAAATTAAAGCGACAAAGTTGAAGGTTACTAGGTGATTTTATGATTCCTCACCACCCCAATCCCAAACACAGGATAGACACACACAAACACACAGTGTCTTCATTGGCTAGTGTAGAGGCTGAAGGAAATAACGACACTCCAATTTTGGGAATAATTTCCATAGAAAAAAAAAACTTAGATAAGGGTTAGCAATTAAATTAAAAATTGAAAAACTTTAAATCACTCACATAGTTACTTTGATTATAGAAATTACTGAATACTAGCCCATATAGTTTTTTGTTTTATTTTGGATAGCATGGCCTGTAATTTTAAACAAACTCAATTAGCCTTTAGGCCCGGACGAAGGGGTGGGAGATAATGATATATTGCTAGAGCCCTTCCAAATTCCAACCAAAAGAGTGCTCTAGAGCCCAGGAAATAGAAGGGGAAAAAAATACAATAAAATATAGAGTAAATTACATTTCCGAGAGAGAGATACACTCTTATTACACTATCCTCTGCTTTATTTTTAGAACATACACTCTCTCCCTCTAAAAGGTGAAACTAAGCAACACGTTGATCCACTTTTATTTTTTCTTAATTAAATTATTACTTTACTTTTAGAGTTTAATTTTTATCTACTAATAATGTAAAACTTTTTTACACTATTAACTAATTAAATACTGTCACATTAGTATAAATGATTAGTCTCCTATATATATCATTCCTTCAAAAGTCATGCACTTCAAAATATTTAATTGAATGACGGTATAAAAAAATTATATTGTTATTAGGTCAACATTAAACTCTTACTTTTTTTTCATTTTCTTTTTTAACGAAAATATCGTTTATCAATAATTCTACGTATTAATTTTTTTTATAAAGAAATAGATGATATGTGATTGATAAGAATATTATTCATTATATTTTTAATTTATTATTCATTATATCAAGAGAGAAAAATATTGGGAATAACAATAAGTTTGTGTTTTTATTTTAAAATAAGAATAGTTACATTTTTAATGTTTGTAACTGAATATAATACATAATAATTAATGTTAAATATGAATGTTAATAAAATATTTTTATCATAATTCATTAAATTAAAATGAAAATAAAATTTCAAAGTTATAATAAATTCATATTTTTTTAAATTATTAAATAAGAATTAAATAATTTTAATAAATTTAATATCATATATATTAGTATATTAAATCTAAAAAATTTATAAAGATAAAATGATTTTAATAAAGAAAAATGTTGAATGAATAAAATAAAAAAATAAAATATTGACACTAAATAATAAAAAATGTAGAAAAAAAAACTTTGTATGATGGGTGATTTGGTAAATATACATATAAATTTTGATTAATAAAACAGTTTTAGACTAAAATGTATGTTTTAAAAATAGAGGAGAGCAATGTGTAATTAGAGTATCTTTAAAGGGAAGAGTACATTTTTACATAAAAAAATGTAATTATAAAACAAATATTTTTTTCAAACCAACAAAATAAATAAATAAATTTTTTTATTTTCTTTTACGTGGATAAATAAAATTTTTGGACAAGGTGCCGAAGATTTTAATTTTTGATGAATAAATTTTATTTATTTCTTCCCGTTAGGGTCAATTTAGTATATGGGAAGAAATGGAGGATAACATTTCATAGATTCAACTTAAAGTAAAATTCTTCTAATCACACAAATTAAAGTAAAGGAAGACAACAGAGTTTACATAATTTAGTCTCTATTGTTAGTATTCACATATGAGAATATGTCAAATCCATTAAGTTTAAAGCAAAAATACAATTATCGATATGACAAATTTTGCATATTATATTGTTGCTGCTAACTGAACACGTCTCCTAATCTCCACATCATCCTCTGACACTTATAACAAAAGTGGATCCTATCACTTTTATTGTGTGTCTCATCAAGTATTTTTGGATCTCATCACGTAGAACCCACTTTTATTATGTGTGTCCAGAGATGATATGTTAGACTTGTGTTCACACAAAAATTTCTCCCAAATTCCACGAGTCTTCAAAATTTGCAAATTGACCAAAATATCTTCATAATTAAACATTTGATACTATAAGCGCTAGAAGCTTCAATATATAGGGGAAGGAGGAGACCCCCCCTTCTATAGCTATTACCGATATGGGACTCCAAAACATGCGTCTCGCACCAGACATAGTTCATCTTGCGCTAGATGGAGTTCCAGAAACAACATTCAGCCCCTGTGAATAGCATCTCACGTGAGACACTACACGTCTCGCATGAGACGTATTTCTTTTTTTTTTTTTCTGGGTCGTGACAATCTCCCCTCCTTAAGACATTTGGTCCCCACATGTCACGAACTTCTAACATCGCGGAAAATGTAGATGCACATAACATAACATGACTGAGATGGACATGCATGAATCTATAACATACTGACACATAATCATACATGAAATCACACATAAGCATACATGAGCACACACAAGCATACATGACATATGATTGACATGAGGAAGGCTGACATGGAACGTGTGACTGAGATATACCTAACGACGTGACATCCGTTGGCTGTCGTTCTGACGAGTCAAGCAATAGAGACGTGAGATGCCTCCAATGCATTGGCTCACTCCTCGATTACCTGGTCCTCTGCCCTGGCTGTTTCTACTGCCTTGCATTGCGTTACTGTTCTGCGGTGCTGGCCAAAAAGTTTGGGCGAAAACCTGTGGCTGTACAGAACCCTGACTCGACTCTCTTACTAGAAGTGCACGATCTCTGTTGACATGACCTTCCTGGCCACAGCTGAAACACTCCCTTGTCCCCTTTCTGCCCTGAATGGGTCTTGTCGTAAGTCTGGTATTGGGGCCTGGAATGACCCGAATGTTCAGACCCTTGCCCACTAAACTGCCTACTACCTCCTAACTGAGTCTGTGACGGTGGTGGGTGCATTAAAGTGGGTTCTTAGTAAGTAGCTCATCCCGACGACAACCCATACTAATTGTGTTGCTACTGACTCCTGAAACTGCCTGAGAAGGAACCCTATACCTTTGTCTTCTTCCCAAATAAGGGAACTTCATTGACCTTGGTCAAGCTGGTCTCGAATACGAAGTGCAGCTTCCACAGTCTCTGCATATGACATGTTGTGCATGTGCGCTACAACCCAATATGATAGTCTGTAGGTAACCCCTTGACAAAACGCTTGACCTTTGCTGCCTGTGTGGGGATAAGACTGGAAGTCGCCTGAGACAAGTACGTGAACTACTCATCATACTCTTTAACTACATTATTTGGCATCATTTTCAATTGTAGAAACTCATCAACCATCTTGTCAATCTTGCTTGAAAGAAGGATACGTTCCAGAAATTTTGCGGAGATCTCTTTCCATGTCGGAGGTGGTCTATGCTTCTTATCAGGCTTGAACTCTCTGAACCATAGGTCGGCCTGACCTCCCAATTGGAAGCCTGCTTGCTCTGTTGCCTTCTCCGATGAGACATGGAGAATTGCAGTCACCTTCTCCATCTCCCCGAGGAACCCCAAAGGATCCTCCTCCATAAGCTTCCCTGTGAACCTCGGTGGTCCCAAGTTTTCTGAAGCATTCGACAATGACTGCCTCCTAAATATTCTGCTAAATTCCCATCTTAAGCTGGGCGGTAAGCGTATCCGCTAACATGGTCACAACTCACTCCATAGCTGCTAAACGACTATGGGTGCTTGACGTACTGATGTTGCGGTTGTGAGGGATGCAGCTTGGATACGAGACAACCATGATTTTCTTGAGGAAGGAATTGGAAAATCATGTGAGAGCGTGAAACAAGACGTTGAAATTGCTATTTGATCTTAAACTCGACTAACTGATCCTAGACATGATTGACTTCCTAAAGGCCTCATGTAACATCACGTCTTATACAAATAGTGGGCATTCTATTTACATAGTTGTGATTCTACTTAAGGACACTTGCTCCAGTGACTCACAAGAAAAACTTATAGCTCTGATACCAACTGTAACGATCACAGAAATCATCATTGGCACGCAAGGGACTAGTTCCCTTACAAGAGCCTCCTAACATGCTAATCATGAAAAACGTACAACTTTTATAAATAAAGAGAATTTTTTTAAATAAAACTAAACATCATAATATAAATAAATAAGATTCTTTACAAGATACGAAATATATATAATCCAAAAATACGCTACACTATACTTGTAGTCTACTGAAGCACTCTATAGACTAGCATGAATATAAACTATCCTATTATTGAAATAACAGAAGAATATTTCACGATAATGTGAAGTTCATTGGAGTCCAAACTGTTGAAATCTACTGAATTAGGAGCGTTTCTTCGTCAACAGTATCTAAAAAAGGTTGATGGGGGATAAGTCATCGCTCATTAAATGACAAATCCCATGACGATATGATGCAGATGCAATACATAATATATATATATATATATATATATATATAAATCAATCATGAAAAATTCATATTATTATTATTATTATAATAATAATAACAATAATAATAATAATAATAATCTTAAAAACATTTAAGAACATAAGAAAGTACGGAGTTCTCTAGATAGATATTTCGAGCATTACTGTTTAGCTGTTCCTGAAATGTCAGGGCTTTACGATCTTGCCATAATCTACATGACATAATACATGACACTGGGCATCACGGGCTGCCATGTCCAGGCTTTACGGTCTTTCCCTAAATCTACATGAATCTTATTCTACTTACGATCGTACAAGGTATACCAGGGTCAACGTAGATTGTCGCTGACTTATAGTTCTATCCTAGATATACTCCTATGAAAATAGTTTAAATACATAACATGATCATAATAACATAATACTTTATTTGATATTGATATCATAACATGACTTAATATTATTAAATATTTTATCTTGGAAAAATATAGGTAGAGTAAGATCCCATGCTTAGGGAGGTTCCCAGGTAAGAGAGGTGCGTCACAATGTATAACTTAAATACCAAGTCTTGTCCTAGCTACAACCTTTCCTTAACAAAAAGCTTCTCCAACCACAATCTTTTCTTAACCACAATTTTTTGTTAAAGGTTTAAGCAACAATATGAATATCTATATCACTTAATACTAATCATACACATGCAACATGACTTTATTTAATGCAATAAAATAGGTAGTCCCATGTAGTTGTAAAATATTTTCATAAATATGTAATTCAAAAATAAGGAGTTTCTAAATAAATAATGATAAGAAAATAATTAATTAAATAACTAATTAAATAAAAGAATTCTTAATAATAACTAACTTTATAAATACATAAAATAAAATACAAAGTTTTGCCTCCAAAGATTTCATAAAACATGCATAAATAAAATAATTATAAAATAAATAAATTTAAAAATAAATATGTGATCTAAAATAATTCGTGAAGAAAGCCGCTCACCTGAAAATGGTTGATCGCTAAGGAGCACTATGTTGGGAGCATCTGACACCCTATGCGGAGACATTGCTTCCCCACGAATGAAAAATGAGGGAGAAAAAAAATTAACTAGAGTGAAAAGTCTCACAAGAGTGGGACCTTTCAAGCTCTTGAGTAAATTAGCAAGTCTAAATACTTACGTAAAGCTTCTATATATAGGGGGAGGATGAGACCCCCTTCTATAGATGTTATCGATGTGAGACTCCAAAACATGCTTCTCGCGCAAGACACAATTCATCTCGCGTGAGATGGAGTTCTAGAAACAACGTTAAGCCCCTATGAACAACATATCGCGTGAGACGTGTTTCCCCCCTTTTTTTCTGGGTTGCGACACTAGCATTAGTAGTAATTTTATTTATATCAGTTTAGAGTGCTGCATTAGAACACAGGCAAGAATAATTAAGCATTATGATCAGTATTTTATTTAAAGGATATCTCATGTAATAAATTTAGTTTCTTTCATTGAAGCCCAAATAGTTTATTTAATGAATTTTATTTATTAAATGCATGTTTTATGAAATTCATGCAATGTTAGAGGCTTCCATAAGGGAACTAGTTCATTGCGTGTCGGTGATATTCTAGGGTGTCACAATGTACTTATATAAGCGAGTGTGAGGAGTCGAGATAGAGATTTATTGATTCTGGATGATATAGAATAAATCAGTTAGTACTGATATCGGGTTGTTACTAGCAGATCGTTTAAGGAAAGTATGATAAGGTAAAAGCTTATGCTTATCTTTTAATGGTTCTACAACTCTCGGGGTGATTTATCCCAAGTTAGGTTTCCTGGTTATTTGGGCTTTTATGAATTTTGGACTCTTGATCTAGGAATTTAGTTTATCCTAAAAGTTAATTCCTCTAGGACTCTTGACCTAGGCTTAAGTCCAAAGGAGTTTTAGGCCAAGACTTTAGTCCATAACACAAGTCTACAACTATTTCTAATAAACTTAGTAAGATTCAACTTGAGTAATGTCGTCTCAACTCCTAGGCCAAGGCTGCTAATATGAGCAATTAACCTATCCAGTTATCCATGAAATTATGCAAGCTATTCAAATCTAAAAACACATCAGCACCCAAAAAATTCGAAAAGCACATATTTCTCTTGTGGGAGTACAAATTCAAAGAAGATTCAAACCAATGAGCTAAGTGAGACACAAAAGTGGATTAGACACCACATCTTGACCGAAAAACTTAAGACATTAAGTTTATGAATCATATATATATATATATATATATATATATATATATTCATTCTTTATCAATGTAGAACTATTCTATATTCATACTTGAAACACAAGAATTCCTCCATTATCTATGAGGTCCATCATTGGTACTCTCGACAAAAACTTCAAGTACTACTTATGACAAACAATGCTTAATGGCTGCTACTACACCCCGAGCACAAGCACGAAAACATCGTGAGCAAACTTTAAAATACTCGACATAATGAATTTAAATTATTGGTACTAATATCACTTGTTGAAAGGGGAGCCCACACAGAGAAGATATTCAAACTAATGGGTTAAGTGAGGCACAAAAATAAGTTAGATGTCATATTTTTACCTAAAACCTTAAGACATTAGGTTTATGGGTATTCCCAAATATATATTGTACTAGTCGGATGTTGTTAGCCCAAAATCGAGGCTTGACAAACATCGATCCAGACAGTTCAAAATATTAAAGCCCAAGCAACCGAAGTTAAAAATGACAGGCAGCCCAGATAGGTGGTTTCAATGACCACATCAACACGGGCTCCAGACGAGGATAAGCTCCTTGTAATTGCCTCCCCTCATGTTTGAATGAGGGGACATGGGTAGTTGTAGAAGAGCTTGGAGCATCCCTCAATACTTAAAAATGCCCAGTTGCAACATGCTTCAGGGAAAACCCTAACCTGCCTACAGTATAAAAAGAGGTGCCCAATGCAAAACCAAGGTCTGTTATCAATCCTAAACTCCACACCTCACACATGTGTTCTGACTTAAGCATTGGAGTGCCTTGCAGGCCCAACTCCAACGTCAGACAACTCAAGAGGAGCTAGGAATAGGCAAGGAAAGTGATCAACAACCATTGGATATGTCACCTCGTGTTCACAAGTCAGAACATATACTTTTTTACTTAGTTTAAACTTCGTCAACTATTCTAGATTTACACTTGAAACACAACACTCTGTAAGCTTATATTAGACTTGATCGCCTAACTGAAAAAATGTAATTTACTAATAGGTATTTCACAATATTTAAAATAGACGCAATAAATTTTAATTTATTACTTATACTTCTCATTCAAAAATGTATTTGTCTAATAATAATAATTATTTTTTTTATTTTCCTTTCATAATTCAACATTATATACAATAATTTCTTATATTTATACTTTTATTTATATATATAGATAGATGGTATTGCAATATGAGATGTTAAAAATTTCAAACAATGCAAAATTATCAAGACCTTATTAGATTTGTACCTATGTTTTACTTTTTGTTCATAGTTAATTGGTTTGAAATCTACTGTATATCACTTTTGTATTTAAATGATAGTTGATTTCTTTGTACTAAATCAAAATTATTTACTATCTTATAATAACTTAACCAGATTTTATGAGATTAATTGAGAACAATAAAATTAATAATTATTGTGAGGGATCATAAATAGACAAAGACAATATAAATAGTTCCACTCCAATTTAGCATGCCATTTTTTTTAAAAATAAATCAATTATTTTATAGTTTTGATGAAAAATCAATTATTTATTATAAACTCTAATCTTTAAACCCTAAACTTGACTAATAAACCTATGTTTTAATTTTTTATTCATCCTTTTTTTTTTATTTCGGTAAGTTAAAAAAAATGCCCATTAATTTTTTTTAATCCTTCTTTTTGGAGCATACCAAAGTGAGCCTAAATGATTATGAAAACATTGCCTATTATATTATAAAATGTATAATGTATAACAGAATAGATAATATGTTAAGTATATAAAGCGTACTGTATAAATATTAAACCCAATGTAGAATATGAGAACTAGCCGTTGGAAGCTAATGACTGGGATGAATGCGGGTCGGGTCGTTTCATAATACGGTTCAAAATTTTCGACCGTTGGAGAAACTGACCGTTACATTTCTACGACATTACACACTGACGCTCACTCCCTCTCCCATCTTTCTTGAGTAGCAGTGTATCTTATATTAGTTATTATCATATTACAGCGATAAACTGAGAATCAATCAGAAACCCTAAACCGGGAAAAGAAAAAAGAAAGAAAGAAAACCTTCCACCTAGATTCACGGTTACGCCCTGGACATGGCGACGGCAACGGCAACGGCGACGGTAACCGAGGAAACTGGAAGCAGCAACGGAGGTGGCAGCGGAAGTACCTTGGCCCCTATGATTGACGAGACCTACGAGTTCTTGGCACCGCGATTCTACGATTTCGTCAATGGGGAATCCGAGGAGGATATGCACAAGGCCGAGCTATGGTTCGATACCGCTCTCTCTTACGCACCATCTCGTAAGTTTCGTTTCTTTCTCATTGAGCGAAGAATCCAGATATATTCAGTTTCTTTTTGATGTCGAGGCTACTGGTTTGGTCGATTGTGTTTAGGGTTTGGGGTAATTCAGTTAGAATTGGGGGAATTTTTGTGTGTGAATCATATGTTTGTGTTTAGATTTTTTGGTCGATGTGAATTTTTTGGATTCTAGGTTTTTCTGAAATTACGGTTTATCTAAGTGTTTTGATCTTTTTGCCGGGAAATTATGTTTGCCACTGGTTGATTATTGGGGTGGTTGGGGGGTGGGAATGGAGAAATTAGGTTTTGTTCTTGATTAGACGTCATACGCTAGTTCTTAATCAAGTACATTTCTGTTGAATCTTCTTTTGTATGTTGCAATTGAGCAAGAATCGTCGTATGGTGGGGCGGCTTTGTTTTGAATTTGGAATTTTCGACATTTGCTTAACCAGAAGCATTTTGGATATACAGTGATTGGGCATCAAAGCAAAACAATTTGATTAGATTATGGGGTTGTCCTCTTCTAAAGTTACATTTCTTTCTAATGTAAGTGAAATCAGAAATGGCTTCAGGCAGACTCATAAAATTGCCTAGTTTTCTGTATCGTGTATGATGAGGGTCTTAGTTGAGGGCTTGAAACCCAGTTTTAGTTGCTGTATCGTGTATGAAATATTTACTTGATTGATCTTTATTTGGGTTTTCAAATTGTTGCAGCATTCATGCCTAAAATCAAGGCCGGTAGATCTATTACTGTAGAAAGCTTATGTGATTTTAATGAAGCTGACAAAATGCAGAAGGTACCGTTTCTTGTTTTTTGATGATATATAGATGTGCTGCAAAAGAATATTATTGCTTTAAAATCACTGTTCGTCTATCTTTTTATCAGACGCCAGCAAATGTTGATGATACTGTTCCAGAAACCAATATACAACCACAGTGCATGACTACCGAAATAAAGAAAGATGATGCACTTTGCAGTGAAGCCAAAGAAGAAAATAACACAACTGCTTCTCATGTGGTAATTAGTGCTAAAATTTTTATATCCCCGTAGGTTATTTCTAAGTTCTGATATAACCATATAAAAATGTTTCAGGTTTCTGCTGACAAGAAAAGAAGTGACCATGATTCTAAAGAGGAGAACTCATGCTCAGTGGTTTCATCATCTGGAGGTGGGTCTGTTGAAGTGTCAAAAGATGCTTGCACACCCAATCCAACATTGCAGAAAAGAGTAACATCCACTACCTCCAAGAAGCAACAAACAACTAAAAAGATAATGAGTTCAAAACCTAAGCTACAGTCATCATCATCCAAGAGCACTGTTGGGACTCCCCACTTGGCCCAAGAGAATCAAGCTATTAAGAGGCAAAAATTGGAAGGAGGAAAAAGTAGACAGGTAATTTGCCACTTTTGTCCCACTGTATAAATTTAAGCTGTTTTTGTGCCTTAACTGAAATAGATCCCCCTGTAATTATGTTTTTTTGTCAATGCTCTCTAGATTATGAATGTCAAACATCACAATTTACCTCACAAGTCAAAATTGGGTTTAACCACTAGCAATGCCAACATCATCTCTTCAAGTAAAAATCACATAGAGGACAGAAAGGTTGGTTTTGTTCATTAATGTCCCTTTTGTTCAATTTTATCACTGAATGTTTTCTATTCATTTTATTGAACTTTGTATCTGTGTTGACAGGTTTATGTTCGTGAAACACCAAAACCAGCACCTGTACCATTTGTATCAACTGCAGAGTTTTTGAAAAGATTCCAGTCAAGTACCAGAGACCTGTCATTGCCCAGCGCTCTTCCTAATGTAATACATGGATCTGTTACATTCTATGCTTAAATCCCACACTTTGTTTAATCACATGGATGGTTGTTCAAATATTTTTTGAAATGCTGCTTCCATGCTTCAGATGAAACCAAAACTCACATTGACCAGACCAAAGGAACCTGAATTTGAGACAAGTCAGCGGGTCCGCCCAGCTAAGGTGAAGAGTACCGCTGAACTTGAGGAAGAAATGATGGCTAAAATGCCAAAGTTCAAGGCTCGACCGCTGAATAAGAAGGTACTCTTCTTCTTCTCTTCTTTTCTAGTACCTGATTTTGTCCTTTTGGTGCTTAAATTTGTGCGTGTTTTTCTTTAGATTTTGCAAACTCCAACTTTGCCTCCAGTACCAAGAAGCACACCACAACTGCCAGAATTTAAGGTAAACACACATGAAAAGAAGTTTTTCAGAAATTATAAATAGGTACCAAATGTGATGTGTTTGACAAACATTTTATATTTATCTTCAGGAATTTCATCTGGAAACAATGGCTAGGGCCCATCAGAATGCAGATTCAGCTTCAATAGCTTCAACAGAGCTATCTCACAAGGTACTTTGAGGGAAGCGGCATTAGTCATTTATATTCACTTCAATCCTTTGGTCATTTTTTTTTTTTTTGAAGCAGGAGAATCAATGGAAGCCTCATCTTACAGAACCTAAAACACCAGTACTTCAAACATCACTAAGGGCCCGCCCACCCAAGGTGAAAAGCGCATTAGAATTAGAGCAAGAGGAGATTGAAAAGATCCCTAAATTCAAAGCAAAGCCACTTAATAAGAAGGTAACAATGGCAACTGAGATGTTACCCAACTATCCTTCAGTTCAGTCTAACCAAACTTTTTCCTTTCAGATCTTTGAAAGTAAAGGGGATATTGGAATATTCTGCCATACCAAGAAGAGTGTTACTGAACCTCGAGAATTTCACTTCGCAACAAATGAGAGGATTCCACCACCTGCTGCCGTGGCTGATTTGTTTGACAAGGTATTCTAGAGTGAAACTGTAGTGAAACTGTACATCTGCTCCAAAGAATTATAAGAGAAGATCGTGTTCTTGTATTGTATTGTTTTGTATTGTATTGAAGTCATATGTTTTTCTGGCATTCTCGATGAAAAGTTTCCAAATCATTTTATTTTTCTGGTTGGTGCAGCTCTCTTTGAAGTCTGAATCTTCACGTAGCCATAATCCAATTCCAAGAAACACAACTCCAAATCCATTTCATCTCCATACAGAGGTTCATTACTTTACATTTGTTCGAAGATTAATACAGCTCAGTGATTGTTCTAGTTCTGCTGATGCCAACATTCTTAATCATATTTCAGGAAAGAGGGGTGGAGAAAGAGAAGAAACTTATCATGGAACTTCTGCAAAAACAGTTGGAAGATGAAAGAGCAAGGGTTCCCAAGGCTAATCCATACCCTTATACCACTGACTACCCTGTGGTAAGAAGTTTGTCAATTTGGTGGTTTGTTTAAGTTAATAATTGATAATATTAAAATTACTGATGTCATATGCAGATCCCACCAAAACCAGAATCCAAACAATGCACAAAACCAGAACCATTCCAACTGGAGAGCCTAGTGAGACATGAGGAAGAAATGCAAAAGGAAATGGACGAAAGACTTAGAATGGAGAGAGAAGAGGCCCAGATGAGAGTGTTCAAGGCACAACCAGTCTTAAAAGAGTGGGAATCAGTTTGCATATATTATCTTAGATCAAGAAATATATAACTTTCTTCTAGCATTTTTTAATAGCAGTCTTTGTGCATGTTATTTACTGCATGCAGGGACCCAATCCCAGTTCCAGAGAAGGTCCGCAAACCCCTTACACAAGTTCATAAGTTTAATTTACATATGGAGCATCGGGCTGTGGATCGAGCACAATTTGATGAAAGGGTAAAACATCCTATTAGTTCTCTAGATATTATTAACTGTGATTGTCTGAAGAGAAGTATGTTATGTTGTTATGGTACAGATACTGATATAGCTTCTTTTTATACAGATCAAGGAGAAAGAAATGATGTACAAACGATACAGAGAAGAGAGTGAAGCAGCAAGAATGGTATGACACCTCGTTATCTTGTCTACAATTTCATAGTCATCTAGGCATAAAATTGTGCATGCTCATATTGCGCATCTATGACATGCAGATAGAGGAGGAGAAGGCACTAAAGCAAATGAGAAGGACAATGGTTCCTCATGCCAGACCAGTTCCCAGTTTTGATAATCCGTTTTGTCCCCAGAAGTATGCGTTAACGTCCCCTTAAACTGTTTTTCTTTTCTTTCGTCAACAAAACTGTTACATAAATATGCCTAACCATGCACACAAATGTTGTTGTATTAGGTCTGCTAAGGGCGCAACAAAACCCAAGTCACCAAATTTGCGTGTACTCCATAGAAAGGATAGAAGAAAGGTATTCAATGGAACTGCATCTAGCCCTGCCGCTAACATGAGATGATTGAAGTATCAATTTGTGTAATTAACTGAAGTGTTCAAGATTTCTTGAATCCTCGACACCTTTGTGTAGCTCATATCCTCGACACCTTTGTGTAGCTCATATCTTATTTTTCTCGTGTTTATTTGTTGTTATTGTCAATTCTTTGTAGATGTAAATTTTTCAAAAAAGATGTTTGTATTACATAAATGATGTTTGTGTGCCAGAAGCAGCATAGGTCACCACTTGAACTACAATAAAAGACCTGGCAATTCTTTGCTAGGATCTTTAACAACATTTCAATTTCTGGTAAAGGTGCCTGAAAAGATACTATGCGGAGATCGTTGGGTACCAAAGTTATATAAATAGTGTAACGCAGCTAAAAATAGTTGAAAAATTGGAATATTTTACGTTGAAAACCCAACCACGGGCAAGACTTAAGAAGGTTTCACTATTTGGAAGATAAAAAAATTACAACCTCCCTGTAAATACAAGGAAATAACAACACTCTCCCTTATAATATAGGAGGATACTCTTAGAAGATACAATGTAATTTTTCTCTAGAGTTGGGATGCTCTCACTTGGCTTGAGGTGATCTTTCTTTTGCCTTGGTGAATTGTGTTGGGACTGATAGAGAGAAAATTGGAACTGATACAAAAATATTTCCGTGTAAAATTCCTATATGATGAGTTTAAAACCATGGGCAAGATCAAGAAACTGAAGTGTTCAAGATTTCTTGAATCCTCGACACCTTTGTGTAGCTCATATCTTATTTTTCTCGTGTTTATTTGTTGTTATTGTCAATTCTTTGTAGATGTAAATTTTTCAAAAAAGATGTTTGTATTACATAAATGATGTTTGTGTGCCAGAAGCAGCATAGGTCACCACTTGAACTACAATAAAAGACCTGGCAATTCTTTGCTAGGATCTTTAACAACATTTCAATTTCTGGTAAAGGTGCCTGAAAAGATACTATGCGGAGATCGTTGGGTACCAAAGTTATATAAATAGTGTAACGCAGCTAAAAATAGTTGAAAAATTGGAATATTTTACGTTGAAAACCCAACCACGGGCAAGACTTAAGAAGGTTTCACTATTTGGAAGATAAAAAATTACAACCTCCCTGTAAATACAAGGAAATAACAACACTCTCCCTTATAATATAGGAGGATACTCTTAGAAGATACAATGTAATTTTTCTCTAGAGTTGGGATGCTCTCACTTGGCTTGAGGTGATCTTTCTTTTGCCTTGGTGAATTGTGTTGGGACTGATAGAGAGAAAATTGGAACTGATACAAAAATATTTCCGTGTAAAATTCCTATATGATGAGTTTAAAACCATGGGCAAGATCAAGAAACTGAAGTGTTCAAGATTTCTTGAATCCTCGACACCTTTGTGTAGCTCATATCTTATTTTTCTCGTGTTTATTTGTTGTTATTGTCAATTCTTTGTAGATGTAAATTTTTCAAAAAAGATGTTTGTATTACATAAATGATGTTTGTGTGCCAGAAGCAGCATAGGTCACCACTTGAACTACAATAAAAGACCTGGCAATTCTTTGCTAGGATCTTTAACAACATTTCAATTTCTGGTAAAGGTGCCTGAAAAGATACTATGCGGAGATCGTTGGGTACCAAAGTTATATAAATAGTGTAACGCAGCTAAAAATAGTTGAAAAATTGGAATATTTTACGTTGAAAACCCAACCACGGGCAAGACTTAAGAAGGTTTCACTATTTGGAAGATAAAAAATTACAACCTCCCTGTAAATACAAGGAAATAACAACACTCTCCCTTATAATATAGGAGGATACTCTTAGAAGATACAATGTAATTTTTCTCTAGAGTTGGGATGCTCTCACTTGGCTTGAGGTGATCTTTCTTTTGCCTTGGTGAATTGTGTTGGGACTGATAGAGAGAAAATTGGAACTGATACAAAAATATTTCCGTGTAAAATTCCTATATGATGAGTTTAAAACCATGGGCAAGATCAAGAAACTGAAGTGTTCAAGATTTCTTGAATCCTCGACACCTTTGTGTAGCTCATATCTTATTTTTCTCGTGTTTATTTGTTGTTATTGTCAATTCTTTGTAGATGTAAATTTTTCAAAAAAGATGTTTGTATTACATAAATGATGTTTGTGTGCCAGAAGCAGCATAGGTCACCACTTGAACTACAATAAAAGACCTGGCAATTCTTTGCTAGGATCTTTAACAACATTTCAATTTCTGGTAAAGGTGCCTGAAAAGATACTATGCGGAGATCGTTGGGTACCAAAGTTATATAAATAGTGTAACGCAGCTAAAAATAGTTGAAAAATTGGAATATTTTACGTTGAAAACTCAACCACGGGCAAGACTTAAGAAGGTTTCACTATTTGGAAGATAAAAAATTACAACCTCCCTGTAAATACAAGGAAATAACAACACTCTCCCTTATAATATAGGAGGATACTCTTAGAAGATACAATGTAATTTTTCTCTAGAGTTGGGATGCTCTCACTTGGCTTGAGGTGATCTTTCTTTTGCCTTGGTGAATTGTGTTGGGACTGATAGAGAGAAAATTGGAACTGATACAAAAATATTTCCGTGTAAAATTCCTATATGATGAGTTTAAAACCATGGGCAAGATCAAGAAGGTTTTTCACTATGTAGAAGATAAAATTACAACCTCTCTAATACAATGAAAGAACTTTCTCTTGTAATAAGGAATTATTCTCAGAAGACACTATAACTTTTCTTATGAACTGGGATGTGTTGCTTCTCAGTGGGATGCAGCAACTAATGCAATGTGTCCTCTATTTATAGAAGAAAAGCACATCGTCAATGACTTCACATTAATAAAAAGTGAAAAACATCTCTCCATGATGCACCCAACTGTCACCTTCCCTTCATAAATTATTCTTTTGGCGGGTTTTTTAAATCTTTCTCATCTTTTCGGTTCTATGCTGCCTACGTTTCTGATAAGTCGTACAAGGATCTACACCGTTTGAATTTGTCAATGTTGATTGGCTTGGTCATGACATCTGCTAGCTTATCTGTCGTGTGAATCTTCTACATATCTACACTCCCTTCCTCTACTGCTTCCTGAACAAAATGATGTTGAACTCCTATGTGCTTCGTTTTGGAATGAAAGGCTGCATATCCTATGTGCAAGACACTCTGACAGTCACAATACGCAACGATCTTTTGTTGTTTGTGCCAGAGTTCCTTACAAGCCTATGTAGCTACCATATATTCAGCTTCTATGGTAGACAAAGCTACAATAATCTGTAACTTGGATAACCAACTCACTGCCCCGTCTACAAGTGTGAACACGTAGCCAATGGTAGATTTCCTCTTATCAAGATCACCTACAAAATCAGAATCAACATATCATCTAACAACAAACTCTGATCCTCCAAAACATAAAGCATCACCTGAGGTTCCTTTAATGTATCTAAGGATCCTCTTGACATCATTCCAATGCTCTTTTCCTGGATCCACCCTAGATCTGCCATAGATTGATTGACCATTGTAACTGCTTGAGCAATATCTGGCCTTGTACAGATCATGACATATATAAGGCTTCCCACCGTTGTTACCACCCTCTCTGCTTCATTGTTAGGACACATTCTTGAGGATAATTAATAATTCACAGGAAGTGGGGTAGACACTGGCTTACAATCTTGTATGTTGAAGTGCCGCAAGATCCTCAACTAATTCTTTTGAGAAAGCCAAATCTTCTTGTTTCTTCAATCTCGGTGAATTTGCATCCCTAAAATCTTGTTTGCAGGTCTCAGGCCTTTCATATCAAACTCCCTAGCCAATTGTGCCTTCAATTCTTGGATTCAATCTTTGTTGGGGCCTACCACCAACATGTTATCCACATACAACAACAAGATGATAAAATCATTATCACCAAACCTCTTGTAATATGTACAATGGTCTAAACTCAGTCTGTTGTATCTTAGACAAATTATGAAGAAATCAAATCTCTTGTACCAACACCTTGGTGCCTACTTTAAATCGTACGGAGATTTGGTTAACCTGCAAACCAAGTTTTCTTTTCCTTATTCTTCAAAGCCTTCTGGTTGGAGCATATTTATGTATATCTCCTCTTTAAGTTCTCCATGAAGAAAAGCAATCTTTATATCTAACTGCTCAAAATGTAAATCAAATGTAGCACACATAGCCAACACTACTTTGATAGTGGTAAGTCTAACCACTGGAGAAAAAATGTTGTTGAAATCAATGCATTATTTCTGAGCATATCCTTTCATCACCATTCTTGCACATTATCGTTCCACTTGATCGTTGGCATCTTGTTTAATCTTATAGAGCTACTTGTTTCTAATGGCTTTCCGACCTTTTGGAAGTGCAACAAGATCCCATGTTTGGTTTCTAAGCAAGGCTTCCATTTCTTCCAGCACCGCTGTCATCCACAAAGAAGCATCTAGACTACTCAGAGCCTCTCAAAAGGTTGATGGCTCTCCCTCTTCTGTTAGAAGACAATATGCATCATGGCTTGCCATGACATAGTCTGAGCACCATGATGGTGGTCTTGTATGGCTTGATGATCGTTAAAATTCTATATCATTGGCCTCGTTTGGTACTTGTTCATCATGTGCTACTACTTTAGAAGATTCATTTTCTTCGGATTTCCCATCTTTCTGAACCATAGTAGTTTCTTCACTTTGCAATTTAGTTTCTTCAAATATCACATCTCTACTGACAATAAACTTGTGGGCAGATAGATCCCATAGACGATACCCCTTAACATCATTAGCATAACCCAAGAATATACATTTCTTAGACTTGGGGTCCAACTTTGTTCTTTCTTAGGAGTTGTACATCGCATACATCTAACATCCTGACAGATGCAGAGAAGAATAATCCACTGGCTTGCCATTCCATATTTCCATTGGTGTCTTTAAACCAATTTCAGTAAATGGCGAATGGTTGATCATGTAACAGGAAGTTCTGGTTGCTTTTGCCCAGAAAGACTTGGCTAACCCTGTAGCTCGCAACATAGCTCGTGTTTTTTTTCTAGAAGAGTCCTATTCATCTGCTCTGCTACATCATTTTTTTGCAGCGCATGTGCAACTATGAATTGCCTCTGGATACCCGTTTCCTTGCAAAATGCTAGAAAATCCCCATCTGTATAGTCTCCTCCATTGTCTATCCTCAAAACACTTAATCCATTTTTCGGATTCAAGTTCCACTCTTGCTTTGAAGTCTTTGAATGTCGCAAACACATCTGACTTCTTCTTGATTGAGTATACCCTTAGCCTCCTAGAGTAATCATCAATGAATGATACAAAATATTTTACTCCTTTGAGGGACATCTCTGGTAACTCCTACACTTCAGAATGAATCAAGTCTAGTATGTGCTTGCTCTGAGCAATTTATCTTTTGAACATCAAATATTTCTTTTATCTTTAATTAGAGACTTGGATAAACTTAATCGGATATGTGTAGCACAAATTATGATATTTTTACTATCATAGTGCAATGCTGTCAAAAAATCTGAATTTCAGCATTTTGTTTACCTGATTCTGGGTCCAGACTCTGTAAATACAACCCCAATAACCCCAAAGGAAGGAAAATCAAATTTGAAGACTGAGGCAACCCTAGGAGAGCTCTTAGGTACGAATATGAAGACTCCGGGGGTGTGACATGATGATAAAGAGATCCCAATTTGTCCCCAAGTTAAGTCTCTACCATTGTTCTTCCATGGAACCTTTATTTTTTGGTTTTGTTTTATTTTCTTCTTCTTCCATTATGAACTAAGTCCCTACTAGGGTATTTCATGTAACCGTTTATTTGATGATGTTATCAGAAAACCTTTGTTATTCAGTTTTCCTATCGATGTTAATTAAGTTTCTATGAATTTTTCTTAATGCTTTTAATCAATTGCCCTTTAATTGAATGAATTATTGTCTTGCATGAATTTAAGAAAATGAATGCGAGAGTGATTTGTTATAGAAACCATAGGTTGAGCGACAATGCAAAAGGAACAAATGCAACCTATGTGGTCATGTGTGGGGAATTTACAAATCATTCATGTTTTTAATAGATTAGGTTACACTAAGAGATTGGGTAGTCACTTAAAGATAACCGTTTGGCCTCGAGAGAGGCTTGTGATTAGGATAGGAACCCCGATCATTAGTTAACTAGATTAATAATTGAATAACCTTAACAATTCAACATAAATTTTTTTAAAAGAATTTAAAAAATTAATAATTGAATAACTTTGCAAATTTTTTTAAAAGAATTTAAAAAATTAAAAACCTTAACAATTCAACATAAAATATTTTACTCCAATATTTGCAAATTTTTGGCGATGTGTGAGGAGAATGAGAAAATAGTAATGCTACTTAACTCGACTGCCTCTGCACGACCAGGTGATGTGGATTTACCTTTTATTTTTTTAATTGTTCAAAATTTCAATTAAAAGAAATTAATTAAACCCTAAATTGGAGGTTATTTGCTTTTTTACCCTTTTCTGCCACCATAGATGCATTCCCAATGTTTCTGCTCTAATGATTTAATAATAAAAATATTCATTTTATCTTTTAAAGTAAAATTCTCATTTTAGAAATACAAATAGCCAAAGTCTTGCAAATTTTTGCAAAGTTGAATATTTTACTCCAATATTTTTTCAATAGCTTAAAATATCAAAATTCCAACATTTGATTGATCAAGCAAAACATGCTTGTCAAAATAGCAATCTAATTTTGTCTGGAAAATAATATCTAAAGAAGTTTGTTACACATATTGCAAATGATTGCAACTCTACCTTGCCCTCTTTGAAATCAAACTTTCACTGCTCATAGTTGAAGATGAATCACCACCACTAGACATTTGAACACGAGTTTGTTTCCTTTTCTTAGATTGATATTTAGAAATCAAATCTTCACAAAGAATTCTCACCTTTTCCAATTTAGTGGAACCTTCCTCTACATACATATGAGGGAAAACATTTTCCAACAACTTCAACTTATATCTAGGGTCTAAAACAACTCTTGTTGCCATCACCCCATTGATCTCATTCCAATACTTGTAAAACTTAGAAATCATACATTTTTGTCATTTCTCAATCATATCATTAGTACTAAAAAGTCATTCATTCAAAGTCAATCTAATTTCACACACTTTTGAAGAGTAAACATTTGTAGTGGGATATTGAGTACCTGAGAATAACTCAGTGACGCTATAAAATATTTCCAACTTATCAACAAGGCCATATGTCATTTTTCAATCATCCTCACTTGGCAAACATTTATAATGAGACTCGTGCTAGCTGAAGCGTGTGAAAACATCTTGATATGGTATTGTAGAAACAAATATCACATATATAGAATTCCATCTTGTTCCACAATCAAGCACTACCTTCTTTAAATAAGCAATATTTAAGTGTCTATAGTATTTAACAAATATTTCTTCCCTTTTTGGTGTAGCAACCCAATAAACAACACTTTACCTTATTTTTTTAATAGAAGTAGATATTGTACACATGCCATCTCTCACAATCGAATTTATAATATGAGCACAACAACACATGTGAAACAAAGACCCTTTCAAGATAAATGAAGATGTTGAAATATTATCATAGATACGATCAATCATGGCATCATTTGTGGTACAATTATCAAGGGTAATGCTTGACAATTTTCTATCCCAATTCCAATCAAACAAGCTATCAATCAAAACACCACTTTAAACTTCAGCAATATGTGGCACATGCGCATAAGTGAACCTAAAACAAATAATTATAATAACATATTAATAATCAATTACAACATTTATCATGAAAAGTAACTAAAAATAGTGATAAGTAAGAGAATAACTCGCAATACAATTTTGCAAAATTCAATTGTCATCAATGAAATAAGCTGCAAGTGACATGTATCCTTTGTTTTGATTGGACGACGTCCACAAGTTAGAAGTGATAGCAATGCAGCTTGCATTCTTTTCAAGTGTCTTCATAATTACTTTCCTCTCAAAGTCATACAACTTTAAGATATCACTTCTTACCGTGTTCCGTGAAATTAATTTAAACAAAGGTTAGGTAGTATTCATAAAAAATGTGAAACCCTCATGTTCAACCATTGCAATGGGGTACTCATGCAACACAATCATCTTTGCCAATACCGACCTTGAAGCTTCTTAATTAAATGAACAATTACCAACCAAACTGATTCGCCCACACCTCCGACTAAAGATGATGATTGTACCAAAGTTTGTAATATTGATTGCCTTGGACCCCTCTTAGTATGAAGCTTACATGAACTAATATGATCGAATAAATGTGAGGTACTATTATGTGTATCACCACCAATCTTTTTTCCACAATCTTTGCATACAACCTTCCATATGCCATCTATCAACTTCCCCCTAAAATATGGTCATGCTTTAGATTTTAATCCTTGTTTATTTGGACTATACTGCTTTTCACTGACTTTCACTAGTGGTACACTTGCTTCATTTGTTTTATTAGGGGTTTGGTCTTGTTGGACCTCTTCCACCGAAACTTGTTGTGCATTACTACGCTCTTGATTTCTCCCCACAGTGGTATTAGAATTACTAACATTCATCCTGATGCATCACAATTAATATAATAAATGATTAGGGAAACTTCACAACATACATAATCTGAATGACCAAACTTTACACATCAAAATATATCAACCCACAAAGTGATAAACATAAGCAACAATAAGGCTTTGTTACGCACAAAGAAAAAAAATGTAAAATTGGAGATGTAAATAACTTATGTGATGTGTCATGAACTTCCGTCTTATAATCAATAATTATACTCTAACAATAAGAACGATGTTTAATTCAAAAACTCATCTATACGGATTGCATGAAATTTAAACTCTAGAATATATATGTAAACACTAACACTTCACCACCACAATCAATACCTATCCACACACACCACTCTTCCCTTTCTTTCATTTTCCATTGAAGTTTTGAATGCCCTAACTCAAAAGCAACAAACCAAATTAGTCAGCAAGGATGAATTTATAATCAATTGGTAAAATAATTAAAAAATAAAAAAAAGTCTACCCAAGAACCTGATTAAATGGGGCAATTACACCAAATGATAAAACCAGACCCCTTTTCTCTCCAAACCAACAATCAAGAAGACCAAAGCCAGATTCACCGAAATTCACTAAAAATAGTATAATACAAGGATAAAGATAAATAAATAAATAAATGAATAATCAGTCCAATTCGGAACACCGAACACACCATTAATTAAAGGATATTAAAGGGTAAATTGAGGTTATATACTTTAAAGGAATTTTTTTTGAAAAGTGAAAATTTTGGTTTTATTTTTTTTATTATGAGATATTAGTTTTTTTTTTTAATTAAGGTTGCCGGTGATGATGTAATCCAACTTGTTTGAGGTGTTGTGGAGCCAAGACCCTGTTTTTAGGGAAAACCACTTGGTGAAGCTACATTCACATGATGTTAATGGATTTTACTGAGGCACTTGTGTAATGAAAAAGTGAACCCTTTTTCTATTTGTTGTTTCTTCCAGTTGACCTGATTTTTCATTTTTGTAGAAAACTATAGTTTCCTTGTGACATTCTCAATGAAAGTAATGGTTTAGTTTTGGTCAACTAGCATTTCCATATTCTTGCTACTAATTGTTATGTACTTGAAAAACTATCGATTGATATGGTACTCATTGTTTTCGTTTATCCTTTTTTCTTGAGTTTCACTATACCCTGTTCCATCTTAAATAGATCAGGGTCTGAAAAACTCATAGATTTTGTGTTGTCTATCAGCTTCATCTCTTGTTAACCCACGAGATAGGAGTTAAATAACAGCACTAAATCACAACGATCTTTACTGCACGGGTCGCTCAATCCTTCAAGAACAATGAACATGTCAAGGCCATGGCTATGTTTTGTCACATTGATTAATCACCACACCTAAATTGAATAAGCATTACCCATAGAGAAATTCTTGTGAACAATCCACCTAAATTGAATAAGCATTATCCATAGAGAAATTCTTGTAATCAATGGCCTAAATGGGAATTGTTTTGGAGATTTACTTTTATGTTTAACTTATATTATGTTACTTATTTTATATGTATACTTGTTAAAATTTAAATTCATCTTATTAATAATTATCTCAACTCTAATTAACAAGCATCAAGATTTATGCAGGAGAACCACAGCTGAACGTAGAGAGGAAGAAATGAGTAGTTGTGGGTGAGATTTCTGCAGCTTTTAAACGAGGTGGAATTTCCTTTCCATCTCACAAATTACAATAAGACTACTTGTGTTGGGGCTTCTTCTCTCCCTTATGTTGTTTTTGCACTCATCAATGGGATTACTCACTTGTCACGAGTTACTAGACATTTGTGGAACGGATCCTCACTTAGATACCCAACAAAAACTTCTTGTGGTATAAACTTAAAGGTGATTCATGGATTGCATGATAATTTAGTGGCCAAATCAGAGTGGAAACCCGTAAAATTAAAAACCCCAATTCAATAGTTAAAAAATTAGGTTACCATGGCCCCAAATTTTGGGTCCTTGTAAAAAAATTAGGTTACCATGACCCCAAATTTTGGGTCCTTGTCTCCACCTGGATACACAGATTATGTTTTTTACTTGCTACCCTGAATTGCCATCACAAAATTCATGCCTTATGCCTTAAAAATTAAATAAAAAGAATACTAATTATTATAAAATATTATTAATGTGAATGTTCATGTCTTAATTTAGTTAATATGATAATAAAGCTTCCTCTATTCCTTCTCTATTTTTTCTCTTTTTCATCTCTCATACTCCTCATATTATTTTATAATATGTTATTAACACAAATTTACTCGTGAGGTGAAATATAAAAGAAATTTAAAGAATCCAATTTTTTTAAAAGTTCATTAGGAGTAATATTTCTTTTAACTTGTCTATTTTCAACATTACACACACACATATCTATATATATCATAACTTAACGTGATTGGTTTGTTTTATAACATAATTTTATTTATTGCTTTTCTTCATATTTTATTTTTGTTCTTTTATTATTTTATTTTATCAATATAATGTCTTTTTATAGTATTTTATTTTATTTATTTTTTTCAATACCATTGCAAAAGTGAATGGTTATTAATCTTACCAATGAGAAAATAGAATTATTTTCTAAAGTGAATGATAATTGTAAAAAAAAAAAACTCCTAGAAGTGAATGGTAGAGAACATATAATTATTCCTAGAAGTGAATGATAAGTATACCTATGAGAGCAAATAATTATTGGAGAAATATAATTATTCTTAGAAGTGAATGATCACATAAAAAATAATAGTCATTCTCTAAAGCGATAGCATTTTTATTATCTAAAATTATTTAAAAATATTATTATTTCTCTATATATATTCTCAAAATTGAATGAACTTTATTATTTTACATTCTCAAAAGCGAATGAAGCTTATTATTTTGCATTCCAGAAGTGAATGTAACCACTTTAAGAATTATTTGAGTATTAGTTGACTTGAACAGAATTGCCTCTGATAGAAGGATACTTGTGGTGTAGACAAAAAATTCTTTCAAAACTCTAAAATTGTAATTTGAATGTATGCAAACTAAAATTGTGGGATGGAATCTGAGATTAGGTTTGCAATTGTTAATTTTTTTTTTATCTTTTTATTTTTTTATAATTTTAATTAGAATAAGTGTTAAATGTCATAAAATGTACATGCATATATAGACTTTTTAAATACTAAGTAAGGGTATTATAGACTTTCATATACATACATACATACATATACATATATATATATATATATATATATAGTATTATGGATTTACTCACATTAACGAAGCAGTCATGGAAATTGAAATGTCAATAAATTTGTCAACTGCTGAGCTGTGTAGTGGTCACAATTGGCAACCAGAGTAATTAAACTAATTATAATTCATGCATCACTATCATCAAAGACTTTCCAGGCATTCCAAGCTCAAACACCCATTTACATTGCAATAATTTTCTTTACATCTCAAACCCTTCTCTTCAACAACTTCATAATCTTAAATGCCTATCCGAAATTCCAATCAGCTAAACCAGAAAAGGGTATGGAGAGTTGTGGGAT
>QANU01022721.1:108450-136103 GCA_003254905.1 Nissolia schottii
ATATATATATATATATATATATATATATATATATATATATGATATGAAGATTGAATATTCTGAAGGTATTGGTGCTGTTCTTAGATCAGCTTGTCTAGGCTTTATTGTTCCCTATTTGATCTGATATGACTTGGTAATGTAACGTTGGACAATTTTGTTTATTTTTGTGAAAATTGCTATGTTTCCTTTAGTTATCTTGTGAGATTTTAACTTTTTATTATATGAAGTTTTGGTATGGTTTTTTATCCCAATTTTGGTTTTGCAACATTGCTAAGTAGAGATATAGATAAAGCGGCTGAGCGAGATTAGGCTTGATTGGATTAGGGTTATTGTCCTAGTTATGTAAGAGAGGGCGGTGTTGTCGTTTTGCTGCTTTGTTTATAATATATTTTAAATTTAAACTAGATGCGACGCACGAAGTGATTTTAATAAAGATAATATAGAAAAAAAAGATTCTAACTCTCTCTCTCTCCCCACAGCGACCCCTCCCTTAGCTATCGTTTGCCATCTCTGAGCTCCAACGCCTCTCTGTCTCTGGAACGTTGTTGGTGTGGCGCTGGCAGTCTCGGATCGTGTCGTGGACGTCGACTTGCCTCCGCCAGCAGACCTGCCGCTGTCGTCTCCGCTTGCAGATCCGCCATCGTCGCCTCCGCTCGCAAGTCTGTCGTTGTCGCCTCGCAGATCTGCCGCGGTTTCCCATTAAAAGGTAAACAATTGTTTTGAAAGCTTTTTTTCTGTCCTGTTTTTTTTCCCTTGCATGTTGGTTTGTTGTTGATCTCTTACTGTTGTTTATCTATCTCTTTGATATTCGAATTTATGTTGTTGGATTTAGATCTCTATCTTCTTTTATAAAATACAAACTTGTCAAACAAATTGCAATTTAGAGATATATAGAAGAATGCAAAAATCCTGAATAAACTTTGGTTTTGGCTTTTGTTTATGATATAAAACGAATTTTGAAGGAAAATTAGCCTTTTAGGGAAAATTAATTGCAAATTTAGGGTGTGCTATTGAAGAGAAGTTGGGTTTTTTGTTCATTCATTCTATTGAATGTAGAAATTGTGGTTAGTTTCTCTTTAGTCATGATAAGCAAAAATGAAAAGGATAACTTCGATTCGATAATGCTTGGCTTAAAAATTTACATGTTTTTCAGTATAAAATTGAAGAGATTGGTTTCCAGTTTAGTTTGCCTTCTTTATTCATTCAGGTGCATTTGAGGAGTGAAAGAGATTTTCTAATCCTGTTAAAGCTGTGACATGCATCTTTTGTTGCTATTGTTTTGAGTTTTTTATTTTATTTTTGCGTTTTAGATATTGATGTAGTGTTTAAATTGATGTTTTTTAGTTTCGGCATACAATAAATCCATATGGAAAAACCAAGAAGATGGCCGAAGATATAATCCTTCAGTTTGTAAAAATTCAAAGCCAACAGTTGAGCTTTTGAGGTGTGTATTTTACCTTTATGTCTCTAATTCCCCCTTTTAAACCCAATACTTCCTACTTCATATGAAAATAATAATTTGTTGGTTTATAACAAAATCAAAATAAATATTATTATGTTTGAATTTCGTAGAAGTGCAAAGATGTGCACTTTATATGTGATTTTAAATCTTTGAGTCATTTACAAACTAAGCCTTCACCCAAGAAGTGAGCATGAGTTCTTATCTTAAGCTTTCATCGGTGATCATAGAGCTGGTAGTTGTTTCATCTCTAAAGCTATCTAGACAATGGATTTTCTTTTCTTTTTTGCTTGAAAATCAGTTGTACTAAGCAGAACTTAAATTCTTGCAGAGCTTTGGTGCTAAATCACACTTGTGACCACAACGAAAGATGTGATTGAAGTGCACAGGAAGAGCACTTGAAAGGTAAATATTCAAAGGCAATAGATATATATTTGCACTGAAGGTTTGACTTTTACCCCCTTTCATTTTAAGCTTTTTTTTGTTATTTATTTTAGGCTCTTGATCTTTCAGCTAAGTGCCCCAAGTGTTGAAATTAAAGAATGAAATTACTTGATTTTATATATACTTCTCTTATGATTTGAAAGAAAGTCCCATTTTTCTTTTCAATTTCATATATACTCCTTAGGCTATTTCTTTTGTTGAGTCCTCCCTTTCATTTTCTCTTGGACACTAATGTCAAGAATATTTTTCTCATAACATTCTGTTGAATTCATTCTTAATTTGCTATATTCTTGTGCTTAAAAAAGTATGCTGATTGCTTGTGGAAATTTTATAATCTACTATATTGTGCAATGATCAATCGTTAAGGATTGAATTCATAATATGTTTAGCTGTTTTAAAATTAATTATTTTTTCTCTGGAAATTTTGTTGTTGATGTGATGCAAGTATAGTTGTAACATGAAATTTGTTGTCAATTTCATGTTAATTGGGGACTCAAGTTTTTTAGCTCATCTGAAACACAATGCTTATGATTTTCGTTTTGCCACTTTTTTGGCATTGTTACATGCGTGAACTACATTCAAGGCATATAAGAAGATTATACAAATACAACAAACTATTTTACAACTTGTTTGATCCCTACCTGATTCAAATGTCATTTTTTGACATCAATCTTTTCCAATCATTTGTGGTCCGCCATATTATTAGAACTAGATTCTAACCCGCGATGCGCGGCGGGAATATAAAACATGCTAATATATAGACATGCAGATTATTGTACTATTTAGTACTAATCATAATAATACTGGTATAAAAAACGTGATATCATATTAATGAATAGATCACAACATGAATTAAAATGACAATTATATCACCTAATGAAGTTCACATATTGAAGTATCTATATCTATATCTATCTATATCTATATATCATAAAAGTTGGATAGTCCAGCTATTGTTTCCACAAAATATCTACCCTTCATGTGTACACGTGTTGGCTTCTCGTGAGATTTTTTCCCGCCCAAATGCACACAGGCCATTTATGCAACACGTTGAGCATGTACCTTTATGACCACTTGCAACACGTTATGCAACACGTTATGCAAGTATGTAATTTTTCCTTTATGTATGTATACAATACAAAATTGCAATAACCTTTACAAGGCACAGTAAAGAGTACCCTACTTTACATCAGATTATGTCAGCCAATCTTTACAGGGCACAGTAAAAAGATCATTGTGTTTGGTGGAGATAAAGCAATTTGCATGCCGTGGAACCTCTGCCGTGGAACCATTTCCATTTTTTATTCTTATATATATAATATATAAAAAAAACCCATCATCTTTTTTGCAAGGCTATGAGGAGGCTACGCAAAACTAAAAAGATAATTACTGTAGGGCTATGAGGAGTGCAACTAGAGTACGGTTTCCTGTTTCCAAAATCAACCATATGTAAAATAAATAAAAATACCCAAAGCCTAAATATGTACATGCCAATATATATATTATATCTATATATTCTTAGTTGCATAGTTGCTTACGCCTGCCAATTGCCTACGCCCGAGCCAACAAAAATGGGAGAAGGAGCTTGAGAAGGCAATCAAACACTAAGCAAAAATCCAATAACAAAAAGGAGCAGAATAATTTCTTGAGATTTTGAGTCCACTACCTTCACCAAGGTCTCTTCTATTTTTCTTAATTTATTACAAAAAATAAATAAATAAATCAATGAAGAGAAAGAAAACCAAAAGTCATAGTCACTTCTTAGGGTCTGTTTCAATTTGTTGTTATTACAAATCTGAGCTGTTTCAATTTCATGGGAAGTAGATTCCGTAAACCCCAAAAAATTTTTAGGGTTTTCAATTTCATGGACCCTTGATTCCGTAAACCCCAAAACTATATGAGAGCTGACCTTAATTCGGAACCCTGTGTGTAAACCTCAGAAAATAAATATGAAGAAGGACCCTCAGAAAATCTGGAACCATCATGTACCCTGTTTGTAAACCTTCAAAAATATGTTATTGTTTTTCATTAGCAACTTGATGACCAGATTAGTGCCACTGTATTTTGAGATTTAATGCCACTATATAAATCCTAAACATATGAAGTATATATATGTATGGACAACATATAACTCCACAGTAATCTGAAACTAAACTTTATTAAGAAGTAAGTTAACACCAAGAATTAAACTCCTAAACATATTACCTACTAATTTATGCCGAACTGCTCATGAATTATGTGCAGGTTGGACCAAAACCAGAAGAAAAACTCTCTCTCCCTCTTCCAGGAGCTGTCACAGAGCTCTGTAAGGTATGTCCCCGAACGTCCTCTTCTCCTACTCATATTAGATATTAGGTCTGTTATCCCTTTTGTTTCTATATTGACAAAAGAATGTTACCAATTATCAGATTAATATTTCGCTTCAACTTCATATATGATGTACGTTTCTGAGTCATACAATGGAATGTAACATAAGCAACAATATTCTAATATATCAACAGGTTATAACGCTATGAAAAAACTGTTCGCACCAACCAGAGCCTTTTGGCCACAAAGTGAAGACCGACACCTGTTTGTAACTATCCAAGCTAATAAGGTATGTCATTGATTATTTTACAATAGCTCATCTATAAATAGTTAGTTACAGGTCACATAGCAACCTACACACAAATAATGGATTTATTGTTGTATGCTACATGCTTGGACAATAACATTTATGTTAAAAGTTTGCATCCTATCTATGTTATGTCTCTTAATATGTTTGATAATTGATGATATATATATAGATGTGTGTCATTTGAATTTTTAAATATATTATAAATTGTGTTTTTAGTGTCAATTTAAATTTACTTATCATATCATGATATTAGCTATATGTGGTTTAAAATATATTTACTCATTAATTTTGTTTTGAATTGTATAGAACATAGGAGAAATCCCACTTATTTTCATACAAATGTATGAAAGAACATGCCGAGATGTTGTATACGGCATAGATGACAAGGACAATTGTTTCCGATTTAGGATAAGGCCACGTTCAATGAATGCGGTTATAAAAGAAGGGTTTCAAGATATAATACAATTCTACCAACTTAGAGAAAACATTATACTTGAGTTATATTATATTGGTAAGAGAATTTTTCATCTTACTCCTAGAGATGAAATGCAATACAAGATACAATTTAGAAGAGAAATATCTATAAACATGGCTTTCGTTTTGCCCGTACATATATATCAAAATTTGTATGACTTCATCCGAACTCATTTATTTGAGCCACCCATTCCCAATATTCCACACGAGAATCCATAGCAACAACCTATGGTTCAGTAACAAGATGATCCAGCTAATGTTGAACTGCATCAACAACTTGATAGGTAACATAGTTTCAGTTAAGTTAAAATTTGCACAATTTTTTATTAACCTTATACTTAAAACTTTGTTATATTATGGATTATGCACACACAGGAAAATCTTTGATGCATCATCGACAAACAGATAAGGTTATCAAGGTATAATTTTAATCTAAATTTCCCATAATACTTCATCAATAATTGTGTTTTTTCAACTCAGATTAGGCTTGCGACTGTTAGAAGATTTAACACAAGTTTGCTCTGTCACAATGAAAATTGCAAGCCATTGTATACGCACCAAAATCTATATATTGTTGTTAGCTATAACTTTTATATATATAACTTCTGTTTATCTATTTGGTACTGTAATAATAAGTTTATATATTAACTAGATTCTAACCCGCGCGATGCGCGGCGGGGATATAAAACATGCTAATATATAGACATGCAGATTATTGTAGTATTTAGTACTAATCATAATAATACTGGTATAAAAAACGTGATATCATATTAATGAATAGATCACAACATGAATTAAAATGACAATTATATCACCTAATGAAGTTCACATATTGAAGTATTAATATATAAACTTATTATTACAGTACCAGATAGATAAACAGAAGTTATATATATAAAAGTTATAGCTAACAACAATATATAAATTTTGGTGCGTATACAATGGCTTGCAATTTTCATTGTGACAGAGCAAACTTGTGTTAAATCCTCTAACAGTCGCAAGCCTGATCTGAGTTGAAAAAACAAACATAAATAACATTTTTATTAAATTATAACTACAAATGAACACGCACAATTATTGATGAAGTATTATGAGAAATTTAGATTAAAATTATACCTTGATAACCTTATCTGTTTGTCGATGATGCATCAGAGATTTCCCTGTGTGTGCATAATCCATAATATAACAAAGTTTTAAGTATAAGGTTAATAAAAAATTGTGCAAATTTTAACTTAACTGAAACTATGTTAGCTATCAAGTTGTTGATGCAGTTCAACATTAGCTGGATCATCTTGTTGCTAAACCATAGGTTGTTGCTCATCGAATGGATTCTTGTGGAATATTGGGAATGGGTGGCTCAAATAAATGAGTTCGGATGAAGTCATACAAATTTTGATATATATGTACGGGCAAAACGAAAGTCATGTTTATAGATATTTCTCTTCTAAATTGTATCTTGTATTGCATTTCATCTCTAGGAGTAAGATGAAAAATTCCCTTACCAGTATAATATAACTCAAGTATAAAGTTTTCTCTAAGTTGGTAGAATTGTATTATATCTTGAGACCCTTCTTTTATAACTGCAATCGTTGAACGTGCCCTTATCCTAAATCGGAAACAGTTGTCCTTGTCATCTATGCCGTATACAACATCTCGGCATGTTCTTTCATACATTTGTATGAAAGTAAGTGGGATTTCTCCTATGTTCTATACAATTCAAAACAGAGTTAATGAGTAAATATATTTTAAACCACATATAGCTAATATCATGATATGATAAGTAAATTTAAATTGACACTAAAAACACAATTTATAATATATTTAAAAATTCAAATGACACACATCTATATATATATCATCAATTATCAAACATATTAAGAGACATAACATAGATAGGATGCAAACTTTTAACATAAATGTTATTGTCCAAGCATGTAGCATACAACAATAAATCCATTATTTGTGTGTAGGTTGTTGTGTGACCTGTAACTAATTATTTATAGATGAGCTATTGTAAAATAATCAATGACATAATTCATGAGCAGTTCAGCATAAATTAGTAGGTAATATGTTTAGGAGTTTAATTCTTGGTGTTAACTTACTTCTTAATAAAGTTTAGTTTCAGATTACTGTGGAGTTATATGTTGTCCATACATATATATACTTCATATGTTTAGGATTTATATAGTGGCACTATATCTCAAAATACAGTGGCACTAATCCGGTCATCAAGTTGCTTATGAAAAACAATAACATATTTTTGAAGGTTTACAATCAACTCTGCATTTTGTAAATAAACATCTGTGGATAATTTGGTTCCTTCAAGTGTGGTCTTTTCCATTGCTGAGGGCATTCCTTTTCTATTATTAGTGGAAGCATGAGGAGATAATGACTTTAAACTACTCAGTGGTGACGTGGGACGTTCGAGCCCCTCCATCCATTGCAGGACTTCGGTGAGCAAACGTTTGACCTCTGTCATCTCGCCCTTGAGGTCTGTCATCTTGGCTTCCATCGAAACCTTCCAGTTGTCCATTACGGGCAATCAGAGAAGAACAACCGATGCGGGAGATGAAAGGGCGCGGCCTGGACATCCACCAGAGAAGGAGAAAAAGTGCGGACTGGATTGCACCGGCGGCGGCGGCGGCGCGGTGGGCAGCATGCGAGGCGGTGGAGGTGTGGTGGGCGGTGGCGCGGTGGAAGAACACGAACAAAACGCGAATGCAAACAGAGAAGGAAATCGCGAATTTGACTGCACGCCGGTGGGCGGCGGCGGGGTGGGCAACGCGCGGGTAGGCGGCGATGCGTTGGGCAGTGGTGCAGTGGGCGGCGGCGGCTGGAATCCAGCAGGTCGGACCAATTTGTTAGGTCGTTTTTGGGACCCAACAGCCAAGAACAAATAATAAGGATTTGGTAAGTAAAATTGGATGTTATTGAATAAAATCAAGAGGCTGGTTCCTCTTCAAGGGCTGGTTCCCTCAACAACTCAATAATAAATCTACACCCTAACCTAAGGAGGATACTCCTATTTATAATAGTTTTTATTCCTAATTTTACTCTTAAGATAATAACTAGATAAATGCTAACAATTAATGATAAACTAATAAAGATAAAATAAATAAACTAACCAATAAAGATAAAATAGATAACCTAACTAGTTGTTTTCTTATCCTTCCTAGCATAAACTTTCCATATTAAGGGGGCTTTTCTTTGATCCTAACACCATAGCTTCTCCCATTCTTACTTTCCATATTCCCGTTACAGTTGCCAATATTATACTCTGGTCAGGGGATTAAGATGCAAGCCGGGATCATCTTGTGAGTTGGGTATCAACATTAGAGTACCATCAAGTGTAGCATAAACATGTTTGTATTATAGTTGGTGCATTTTAAATCTTGGTTTGTGCCCAAAAACCATCTTAGTTTTTGGTTAGTGAATTGAATTTCATAAATTCATTCACAGATATATATTTTGAGGAAATGTTTGTTTGAATGTAATTGTAAATTACAAAGCAAGATAAAGTGATTTTATATATATTAAGAAAGCTTGATAACTAGAGAATTCACAATACAATTAATTTGTTATTATGTCAAACTATGATTTAAATACTGTAACCCAAACAACTATGATTTAAATACCGTAACCCAAACATGTTAGTAATGGCAATTCTTAGTGTTTCACTCACAACAAATTCAAAGTCCATTAGACTCTTAACTAATTTGATTTGAGGAGAGCCAGCCTATTGTGGGGTAAAGCTTTCTCAACGTTTTTCCTTTTTCATTCACAAGTCTTGATTGAGACACCGCTTAAGATTAATAAGTGTTGAACCACTTAAATCAATCAAACATTGGTAGAATTTAAATTCTATTAGTAAAATAAGAATTTAGTTACATTATAGATTACAGAAAATAAACCCATACAATTCACTTTTTTCCATCTCTCTCCCAGTCCTATTCTCTAATTTCAGTTGCCCTAATTACATAGTTCCAATCTGGTTTCTTTGTTGCTTTGGGCACTGATCATTGACATTGGCATAAGTGCTTTGGCCCCTTCAACTGATTCAATTTTATTTTTGTTGCATGCGTTTAAAATTTTATGTTTCTTTTTTCTTTTATAACAGGAAAATTTGGTAGTTTGTGATACCAGTCAATTGTGTTTGAAATTGTAGGAGCTCAATGGGTCCCGAGTTCGGAACAATTGAGGCAAGGATGACTTCTATGCTTGCCCAGCTCCAATATGAGTGTGGCATTTTACAAAGAATGGTCTATAAATGCAAGAACCAGCACCGCCACTGTTCTTATTTCCAACGTCTTTCAAAGGTTAAAAATTGGAAAATTGAAAATTTTCCTGTTTAATGTGAAACTGTGTTACTGTTATAAAATTTCATGAAAGATGTTTCATATTTTTTTATTTGGTTAATATGCAAATTTATTGAGTAACTGAATGGAAAATTGAGTGGAACATGCTTGTATTTACATTTGGGTTATCCATGTATGTGATGTGTATTTTGTGCGGTATTGTAATTTGTAGGTGAGAAGAAATTTAAAGCTTCTGCAATTAGCAAACTTGGAGGAGATTGTGACATCGGGTTTCCTAGTTATCAAAGGAGATAGACCAAAACAGAAGGTCTATCTTTTAGAGAGGTAGGTTTATGTTATTTATTTTTGGAGTTTTTAAGATTCAATGCAGCATTGCAGCTATAATACCAAGGATAACTTATTAGGGGATTTGATTGTGTGCTCATAATGTGTGGGGTGTTGTTTGCTGCATATATTTGACACTGTTCCTTTATTACCACACTTGAAAGAGAGACCAGATATTGTGACTGAAATTGCTTCTTCAAATTTCATTCAATAGAGAAGGGATATTTATACCGGAGATATTATCTACATCTTAATTACTAGTTGAAATTTCTCCAGGCTGAATCTTCTCCCTCACAAAGTAGCAATCAATTTTATATGCTTGTTAGAGTTCCTCATTGCTAAGGATAAGGCCTAAGGCCTGTCTACCTTTATAAAGAGTTGGACATCCTTCCCCCACGAGATAGCTTTTGGGATTTAGGTCCACTCAACTCTAACCTAGCTTTAATACCATCTTGGAATTTTAGAAGGAGGTTTGGCACCAGTTGACAATTATATTTGAGATTTTCCTTTTTATAATTTACAATGTAGAATATAGAACAGGTAGGATCATAGACTTTTAGATGGTGTGCTCAAAACATATTACTTCCATTAATAACATAACGGAAGTTGGATTAAGGACCTGTTTGGCATATGTGCTAGTTCAGGGGGTTATTTGAAAATAGGTGAACATTTAAGGGGTCTTGCTACACTTCTCCCTATTTTTAAATACTTCAATTTTGTTTACCTTTTTCCTTGCACATTTTTCAATTAAATGTGCAAGGCAAGGAGCGAGAAAATGGAAGTCTTTGGAATTCTCATTTTACGTTATCTCATTAAAATGGGAAGTGACAACTTATAATTTTCATATGAAGATGTGTGATACTATAAGCCTTTAGGCCTACAGATTATGAAATTATGGCTGAAGAATGAAGTATGTGAATATGGCTGTGACAGCATTATAATGCAAAAGTACCATTCTGTGACATATCGCTTGTTCTTGCCCTCGAATTTGTTATTGATTTTTTGAAATATTTTTATTTCGATATTTTCCTATGCAAACAGGATAACATTATATGTCTTGTCTTTTAGATGATAATATTGTTTTACTTACTGCTGCATGACAGCTTAAAAAGGAGAAAATGCAATAATGGAAAGCATAATTTCTTGGAGCGCCTTTTAGGAGCTGCACGCCTACTGGCAGAGGTGAAATTGCAGCTGAATATTCTTGACTGTTTCTCTCATTTTTTTTCCCCTCACTTCTTTTGTAAATTAGGGTCATTGCTTTATTTCCTGTGGTAGAGCTCATTAGTTGCATCCTCTTCTTACGCATACAGGATGAGGATTTCACACAAATTAATTGATTCCAATGGGAATTCCTTTCCTATGAATTTCAATAAATTTTAGCATTGGATTGCTTAATATTTCTTGAACTTGTTCTCCTATTCTGATCTGTGTTCTGTTCACTCATGCAGATGGTTGAACCAATACTGAAGGCTGCAACGTATCCTTCTACCATCATGTGATTTGTATTTTAATAGCTGGATCATTATACTATGTGCTCATGGTTTAGTTTATTTCCATACCCTAACTTGGCATAGTGCTTGTAAAAGCTGTCTTCTAGTTCATACAATATGCATTAGGTGGTAGGCACACCGCACACCAGTTGGTAACTTGGTATTGCCAAATGATACAATATGCACATGACATGATATGATATCATGGCATAATGCGTATAAAATCTGTCTTAAAATGCTATTTGTTATACGTTTGAAGTTTACTTGCTTTATTTCAAACAGTGTCCATTTAATTTCTTTTTCTGTTCTGAAATTTTGTTATGTGCTGATGTTTTATCATTTGGTTTTGGGTTCAGTGCCAACTAGGTCCTTGAAAATTAACCTAAGTGGCTACTCGGTCCCTGACAAAAGAAAAAATGCCAACTTGGTCCCACGTTAGTCCCTTTGTTAGTGAGAGCATTAATGGACGCTAATGTGTCCGTCAACCCCTCCGTTTTCTCACCTCTCCTCACAAAAATGACGTCGTTTCGTTATTAAATATAAAAAACAAAAAACCTAAATGCCCCCCAACCTCTTCTCCTTCTACGTCGATCATCTTCTTCTTCCTCCTTTCACTCTCTTCTCACCACCACCATACCAAGACCACCACCACTTAGCCACCACAACCAGCAGCCACCAACCATAATCAACACCAATCACCACCATCATAGCCCATCCACTGCAAACCACCATCATCAAACTCCCTCAACCATAGCCACCTACTGCCCCATAGAATTAGCCAAACCCTAAACCAAAAATCGGTTCCCCTGCAGCAACAATAACAATCAATAAAAAATTAACCAAACCCTAAACCCCATATATAAAGCCTTTTTCTTTCCTGGTGAATAATGCATCTATCTTTTTATGGTTCAACCTTATTTACAAAATTTCCTCTCCATTTTAATGAAAGAACAGAGGCCACAAAGAAAGAATTTGATGATACCACAAAGAAAAATAATGTTATCAAAATTAGGTTCAAACCACCAAACTCTACACTCATGTTGGATGAAATGGACACTGTCATTTCCTGGGACAGAGCTTGTCTGACTTTGTATTTCAGCAGTCCAGATTTGCTACAAATCATTACAAGTGAACTCCTCCGGCGACAACGATTCCCTGTGTTCGGTGACGGTCGGTACTCCACGGTACCATGATCACCCGTTCTGTGCTTCCCTCTGATTCTCCTGCAGTGCCGACACAGGGTTCGAAACCTCGCACTTTGAAGGCACTAGAGAACGCTGACCTCCTCGTTTTCTAGCTGCCGAAGGATCACTCATCACTGTGGCTGAATCAGCTGACTTATTCTTCCTCCCGTCCGACTGCTACCTCTTCGCTGTTGCTGGTGCCGAGAATCAGCCTGGATTTGCTGTAGCCTCCTTCTGGTTGGGGTGGTGGGGGCGCGTTAGGGTGGGGTGGGGTTGACATGGTGGTGGTGAGAAGAATGGAAGGAAGAAGAAGAAGAAGAGGTTTGGGGGGGCGTTTAGTTTTTAGTTTTTAGTTTTTTTTTTTTTAAAAAAAAAAATAATGAAACCACATCGTTTGGTGGGGAGACGTGAGAAAATGGAGGCGTTGACAACCACGTCAGTGTCCATAAGTCTCATTAACAAAGGGACTTATGTGGGAAACGTTTAAAAACTTCAGGAACCTAGTTGGCACTTAACCCTTTAGTTGTACTCATTTATGTTAATGTTTTGTCCCTAGGATGTCTGTTAGTTGATATGCATCGTCATTGAAACAGACACTCCATCTCCCCCCTTCCCTTCACTAGTTCTTACATTTGATTGACTATGACGTTAAGTTTCTTATAGCAGTTTCTGGGTTTTGGTTTATTACTTTTATATAATGTGGTCTGATACAAATGTATATCCTTCAATCATATTTTTTGCTTTATTCTTAGAAACAATAACATATTCCATCATAGAAACATATTCTTAGAAACAATAACATCTTCGCCAGTGCCAGTAGCATTTAGCACATTTATTTCTTAATTTTGTGGGAGTTGTCTGTTAAGGTTGCAGGTTTGCAATATAAAACCTCTTTTCCTTGACTATTTCCTAGGGAGGTATCTGTATTGTTTGCTCAAAGTTTTTTCATGCCATTTTCTGTGACAATTATGGCTTTGCTGGCACGTCTACGGGTTTTGGTTCAACAAGTAAGTGTCCCAAGTTCTTGGTTGTATAATCTTGGCTTACGTTTAAAGTCATGGAAGAAGACAATATAATTTAGAACACTAATACAGATTATTTTAAATTAAATAAACAAGTTATACTATTAGGCTTTTACATCAGATACTGCCAAGTTATTGAAAATTTATGCTATTTGTAAATCTGTGTGTAAATCCATCTTTCTTGAGATATATTCAGCTATAGTAGTCATCTGCCATAAATAAGCATGAAACTTATCTGGAATCTTTTTTCTTCCTTGTACAGATATTACTTGATGTTGTTTCATTGTTCAACACGGTTTCTTCTTTGTCTAGAAAGAAGCACTCAATTAAAATAACTCATGAGGGACTTGAGGTTAGTTTGTTACAACTTATCTGTTGTACAGTTACTCAGACATGGGAATGCTGAGAAAACAATATTCTACATGCTGATCTGCATTCTATCTATTTCTTTTGAGATATACTACCGATGCAGGTTTTTAGGGAGTTTTACCCAGTTAGTGAGGATTTTGTTAAATTGGAGTGTCTATGGGAATCAGATAAGTTTATATTAATTGAGAGGAAGCATGATAGTAAGAATGAAAACCAAGGGGAGGACTCCAGTGGAAATGTCCCCGTCGAGGCATCAGTTGTCAACTATGATAGTACTGAGTTTTCCCTTGGGGGTAAGAATCATGATGTGCTCCTATTTCTGCTATTCCATCGCCTTTTGTCTTCTTTGTTCATATATGTCAATTTTTCATTATTATTATTTTTTTTGTGTTTAATAATTTAACGTTAATAACAAATGTCTTATTGATATGACTTGCATTCAGTAGCTTCTACGTTTAGTTGGGAGATGATATTCTATTCGTAGTTGTTAATGTAGTTGTGGTTGGACTTGTGATTCCATTCAAATGCCACAGAAAACTAATTGATATACTTGAATATTTTGCAGGATCTTGTTTTCTTTGCTAGTTTTAATCAACAATAACATTGTCACTCTGATTTGTAGACTTGTTCTGATTTGGCTTGCTTAAGAATTTGCATCTCAAAGGTTAACACCTTTGTATATACATGTAAAATCTGCATGCATGAAATTGAATGAGCCAATACAATAAATTGGTTTTCAGGCATAGGAGTATGATCCATTGTTTCTGAATAAAAAAGGATTTTCTCGGACCTTTGCCACAATCGTTTACGTTTCTAAAAGTCAACTTCTAATATATTGTTGTCATTAATCTTAGCCAAGGCTTAATAAACTGCATCTTATGCAGGTGAACTTGTCTCAAATAAGGTTGAAGCAGATTCTGCAGCCGAAGTAAATGCTTCTCAGGTCACCGATATGAATGTTGATATATTGAGTGTGCCATCAGAGATTGATGATGGTAAAGAGACTATTATATGTGATGAGGAAGGAGGAGAAAATCACAGCAATGCAAAAGCATCTTTCGCGCATTCATTATCATTGTCTTCTCCTAGTGCTAAACATCGTTCTGATTCGGAAAAGGTGGCATTTGTCTCTATCAAGAATCATATGCCAGTGCCACGAAGTGCACAAAGTCTTTCTCCTTTGACTACCAATGTTAAGGCATTCCATTTCTTGGAAAATGAAAGGGATCAAACTAAGGATGACGCTGGGGATTCACTTGCTAGTTTACTCAATGATGTAAGTGAAAAGGATAGTCTTTTTTGAACATTCATATCTAAAATGCAAGCATGTTGAAATTGTTTCGTCCTCTATCTGTATAAATTCTTGCTTCAATTATGGGCCTTCCTGAGGAATGGTGGCTTAAGTTTTGGTGGTGCGGGCCTTAGTTTCTTAATTAATGGTCTTGAGTTCCTATTTTGGGAATAGAAAAAATCCTTGTTAGGATATCCTTATCTCCTATAAGAGTCCCTACATTTGGGCCAGGTCAAATTAGAGTTTAGTAACACTTATATCCTTTAAAATGAACTGGAAATTTGGCGCAATCCCATGAGATCGCCTGAATTGAGAAGGCATAAGGAATTTTGCATTTAAATTCTAATCTGATATGTATGTTGTAAGATCAATTTTACCGTTGAATTCAATTGAGTTTGACAATCAGTCTTTTTTTCTGTCAATACAATCAATCCACTAAACTTCCATTTTGTGTCTATACGTGGCTATGAAAAGTAGTGGATTTGCACTAAGCTATACATCCCTCAAGTCTCTTGTGAAAGATATGCCCTAAATAATATACGGTGTGTTTGCAAGTTGAGTTTAGGAGAAAAATGAAAGGTTTTAGAGGATTTAATCATGATTTTAACATGAAAAAATTATTATGAAGCTCTCCAAAACCTTTTTTTTTTTTCTTTCCTAAACCCAATTTGTAAACACACTTGTAATGGATAAATAGTATAGTTGAAGGGAATTCATATTTTCACTCTTATATTTATTGTCACTCTTATTTAAAACAATAACCTAGTATTATGTTATTTTAATCATCAAACATGATTTATCATTAATTTAATCAATAGCTTATTTAGGTTCTTAAAATCTTCTTACTCTAGTTATTTAAATAATATTGTAGTGATTATCTTTGAAAAAAAATATTTTTATGAGAAAAAAAGGAAATTTTATTTATGAAGAAGTATATCAGCACTTATACATAGTATTGATACAATACAAAAATACTCTATTTTGAACATTTTTATTATCTGTCATATTTTATAAAAGAAATATATCAAAGAGAAACAAAAACAAATACACAAAGGGGATAACAAAAATATAAGATATGTTTTTCTTAGAATTAACAAATTTGAATAATCATGTTCAAGTTTTATAAATCTAGGTCATTTATTGAATAAAAAATCTTAAACAATGAAAGTGACTTATGCTTGCAATTTCACAAATCAAAACGAACAATAACTCTAAAAGTAAATATAAGAAATGTTTCACTATAATTGTAAATAATTTTTCGCTTCGAACAATCACACTAAAAAATGTATCAGATTTATGGTAGGGTCATTCTAACGGGTCTCACCTTCGTGAGTGTGATTGTTAAAAAATTGTCTAAAATAATTATCATGATATCTTTTATCTTTCACTTCACAACTAAGGCTTTGACTTCTATAGACTAGAGTATTGTTCCAAATCAAATTGGCCCTTGAATTGCAACCGATTGAATTAGAATGGACTGTTTAGATTGAAGCTAAAGAAATTATGTATTTGACACAAAAATACCTCAATTAAAATTTTAGATTTGCAATTTGACCCCTGAAATTGTTTTTCACTTTTTACTTACTGTGAATTTCAAAGCTTAATTTTTTGTAAAATTTGATTAGTTAGTAGTTAATAGGATAAATAGTGATGTTTTCTTAGAGGCGAGATAATTAGTGATTAGCTTAAAATTAAGGTGGTTTCTTGGCTATCTTATGGGATAAATACCTTATGATATCTAATTTAATCATTTTTAATTATTTTTATAACTAAATTAATTTTTGTTATTATTTCATGATTTAATATGATATATTGATGAATTATATGATCTAATATGATAAATCAATACTTTTTAATAACATATTTGTAGAGAGGTGCATCATAAGCTCAAATGATCCGCAAATCTCTAAATCTCTTATAAGTTGGCTCTTTTAATAATTTGACTAATGAAAAGTTTATTACAATCATATAAAATAAGACATAATAACAAAAGTAATAAATTTAGTTGTAAAAATTATTAAAAATAATTAAATTAAATATCATAAAGTATTTATCCTATAAGGAAACTACCTAAAATTAATACCAGCACACTATTTGCAAAACGTGTTTGGGGGAATTATGCAAAGCCAATCCAATTGTTGCAGAATTTTGACAACATATCTTCGTATGAAAAGTACACTCAACTTGGTCAAGCATTTGTTGACGCAACACTAGTACACTACTAACAGCCAAAAATTTAACACCAGTAATAAGGAATGGAAAATTATTCAAAGTAATAAATTTGTTTGTCCTAGAGTTCCAAGAGCCCGCAATTGACGCATCTTCAAGTAGGGTATTCAACAAAGGTTGTCAAACTCGAGACTTTAAGTAAATTTGTAAAACGTCAACAAATTTAAATTGTAAATTTGACTCATAAACTCAAAAGTGTTTACAAATGTAAAAAAAATATTTATTATATAAGAAATGTATAAATAATTGGTAGGAGAAATTCTTCTATATTTCAGGAGCACATTTAATACATGTTTTAGAAATATCATTTACTGATAATTTTATTTGTAGTGTTTATATTAAAATTAAGAATTTAATAACTCATAATATTTTTCAAACATGAACTAAATGTTTTTCACAAATATGCAATAATTTTTCAATTGAAGGGCATTGTTTATGCCCTGAACCTTAGAAAAAACTCTTCATTAATCCTTGGCTTTTAAGAAACCCCATTTTCACTTCCTCTCCCTATCTCTCAGGGGGTTTCTTAAGCTGTCCTTCTCTAGCTCCACTCAAACAACTACGAAAACTACATGGAAGGAGTTAAGTCCCTATAATGCGCATGGTTAAGTTTCAGGGGTAATGTGCAAACAGCATCAAAAGCATTTTTGACTTTGACTCAATATAGTAAGGATAAAATGCAATAACGTTATTTATAGTTTGTTTGTGAGTTTTGTTTTGAATAAAAAGAAAACGAAATAAAAGATTTTGGAGAGCTTAGTTATAATTTTAACATACCAAAATCATAACTAAGTTTCTCTATCTTCGAAACAAAACTCATAAACACACCTTTAAAGTTTATCAATATAGCACTAAACCTTAAAGTAGAGGAAAATTTTCATTCTATTCCAATGATTTAATGAAAAGAAAATGGGTAGTTTAACTTAATTAGAGTGAACTGTTACACTTATTTATCTTTATTGTATTCCACTTAACATAGACCAGTGTATTAATTCACTTTAATTAAGTAAAAATATTCTAATTAAAGTATTCTCTCATCTTTAAACCATGGGATTGAAGTGCAATTTTAACTCTAATTTAAAATATAAAATATAGATAACCTTTGATTCCGTGATTACATTTTACTAGTATAAAAATGTACAAGCCGTGTATCTGTCATCTAAAAACTCATTGGTAGAGAGAAAATCCATAACCCCAACAGTGGATCGTAGGTTTTTTTTGGAAATGGTTAACCATCACTTTAACGGGTTGTTGTGATATTGTATGGACTTCGAATGTTGTGATTTGATAACCATTTTGGATTTTGTATTTATCTGAACACGATCAAAAACATTATGATTAAACCCCAAGACTATGACTTCCCCCATGAAAATGAAAGAGCTCTTTATTAATGTTACATATATGGAACAAGTCATTAGCCATTATTCATTACCATAATCTCGCAAACAAAGCAAATGGCTTCTTCTTCGTCTTCTTTCTTTTCCAACTGCGTGTTATTCCTCATTTTCCTGCATTTGTGTTGTTTCCTCAATAACCTTAATGCAAAACATAGCGTGGCGAATAGTCACAACCACATGAGCCGCCACCACCACCACAAGCATCAACACACCCAGAACCCCTCGTCGAACCCAAGGCTTTACCACGCTTTTCTTGCGTTGCAAGCATGGAAGCGCGTGATCTACTCTGACCCAAAAAACTTCACTACCAATTGGGTAGGTCCTTCCGTTTGCAACTACACTGGTGTCTACTGTGCTCCATCTCAAGATGACCCCAAGATGACAGTTGTAGCAGGCATTGACCTCAACCATGGCGACATAGCTGGCTTCCTACCCAACGAATTAGGCCTGCTGGCGGACCTTGCGCTCCTCCACCTCAACAGCAACCGGTTTTGCGGCATCCTACCGAGGTCCTTAAGCAACCTTACTTTACTCTATGAGCTTGATCTTAGCAACAACAGATTTGTTGGACCTTTTCCTATGGTGGTGCTTTCCCTTGGTAGCCTTAAATATCTTGACATCCGCTACAATGAATTTGAAGGGACCTTGCCTGCACAATTATTCAACAGAACTTTTGATGCCATTTTTGTCAACAACAACCGCCTCGCGGGTTCCATTCCACGAAACTTGGGCCGGAGCCCAGCCTCTGTTGTGGTCTTTGCCAACAACAAATTCGGAGGTTGTCTGCCAGAAAGCATCGTAAACTTGGCTGACACATTGGAAGAACTTGTCTTGATCAACACCAGCATATCAGGTTGCCTTCCACAACAAGTTGGGTTTCTGTACAAACTCAGAGTGTTGGACGTGAGCTTCAACCAAATTGTGGGCCCCATACCTTACAGCCTTGCAGGGTTGTCTCATTTGGAGCAACTGAATTTGGGTCATAACAAGATGAGTGGCGTAGTCCCTATGGGTGTCTGCGAGTTGCCCAACCTGGCAAACTTCACGTTTTCTTATAACTTCTTCTGCGAGGAAGAGGGTATTTGCCAGAACCTGACATCCAAGAGGATTGTGTTCGATGATCGTCGGAACTGTTTGCCTGAGAAGCCGTTGCAGAGGAGCCAGAAGGAATGCAAACCCATAATCGAGCACCCGGTTGACTGCAACGACCTTTGCTGTCCCACAGATGGTTTTGGGAACAATGTCACTACGACTCCAGGTTCAATGGCTATCCCACCTGCTGTAGTTCCAGCAACAATGCCTATTTCTGCACCTCTTCTTCCTCCAAGCTACCCATGAAAGTGACATTTATGTTGGCATAACAAATAGGCAAAAATAAGAACCAAGTTTGAGTTAGGCAATCATCTTGTACATGTTTTGCTTTCAAAGTCAGTGTGCTGATCCATGTGTCTATACTGTTGTCATACGCCTCATGGCATGAAAAGTGTAATGTTTTTTTTTTTTTTCGTTTGGTAAATAGAAAGTGTTATAACTAACCAGAAATGAGTGAGTTCATAGAGCCTCTTACTTTGTGTGAATTAATAGGTTCAGAAAGTGAAGCCATTAGAAGGCTAGCATGCAGGAATATAACTTTCTTTCATCCTACCATCTTAAAGTTACACCTTTTACAACACCAAATTATAGCCCTTGGATCCACAAATCACATGCCTCACTATTTTCATATTGAGCGTGTACCTGTCTCTCCTGCATTACTTATCGCCTCCCCCAAAACCAGAACTAACTCAGCCTTTCTCCGTCATGACCAATTTGCCGTCGCAAGCCTTGGGAGAAACAATATACTTCATTTGTGTATTACATGTTTTAAGGAGTGGAGAAACAGACAACACAGAAGCTTATTTTCTAATCCTTTCGAACATTTCATCATTGTGTATTACAAATTTAGCAATACAGATCACAAATCTTTATAAATATGTATAACAAATTCTACACCATCTTACATAAAAATGGACCACCCTTATTTCCCATCTAACCTAAGTATTACATTTAATCAAACCCAGAAAATCTTAAAGTAGGAGACAATGCTCTCTACCATTATCTTAATGCATCAGAAATATGTTAGGATACCTAGTTCATATTCTTACTCAAAGTTGCTTTTGTTTTTGGTTCAATATGTTCAAGGTCAGACAGAGAAATCATACCTTGAACTAACAAGTTTAGGGCCGAAGTAAGTGAAGAACTTGGTCTCAACATTGCTAGGGGCCGTTGATTTGACTCACCAATTTTGGGCATCCATGTACCCACTGGAATTGTACAAATTGGAAGTTGAATTACAGTCAATGAACTAGAACAATGCCTAAAATACCTGCAAATGCATGAAAAATCACTTTGGTAAGAATCAAGCATACTTAACAACGGTGTAAAGAACGTTATCACACAAACTTACATTTTAGTATTCCAGAAAGTGAAGCAAGATTTAGTAGTTGTGGAAGTAAACCATCTTCAGAAGTTGTAGAGGCCATGAGGAGCTCACGACAGCAATATGCACAAACACAGGAGAAAGGCGGTGCGGCAAATCAGAGGGGCAAGGCAGAGGCGGTTCTGGTGTGGCGGTGGCAAATCGCAGGAAACAGTCTTAGAAGGGTGTATGAGTATTTGGTGATTAAATTACAAGTACTTCTTAATCAAAATTCGATATGCTATACAAAATATGCGGTCTGGTGAGTTACTGAGAAAATCTTGACACACCCAACAATTACATTTTAAATCTTGACAAATTATATCTATCAAAATTATTAGGCAGAATGAAGCCAACACAAGGTGATTGCATATGCATTGATCCATGTATCTTTTGAACTATTATCATTGAAGTTTGAAATGTGAACACCAATTTTTGCAGGCCATGCTGCCTGTGCCTGAATTATAACCAGCTCGGTTACCTGTATAGTAAAACTAGTACATTATACTGCTATTATTACAGCCTCAAGATACTAGTTCAAGAAAATAAACTAAATTTAGATTGAGAAATAAACTGGACAAAGTATATTTTTTCTTCATAGAGTATAAAAGTACTTTTCTTTTATTTTTCTTCTTTTGCAATAGTTGAAGTTCATGCGGCAAAGATGTTGCAAATATGCATCTACAAGATGTAAGTAGGTATCTAACTCAGTTTCTCTCCTACCCTCTGGGCATATGAAGATGTTACCTTCCAAAGATACAGAATTCAATGCACAACAAGAACCAATTTTCAATGAGACCCTTGCAAAGAGTGACCTTCTGTTCAATGGCCAGTAATGTAGGTGTTCTTCCAACAAACAGTAACTAACTAATCATCAAGGTAATCAATCCCAGTTCTAGGCCTGTCCCAGTCGAGCTGGAAAATGGGATCCCGTGGGATAGCCGGATGCGATGATCAGGATGACAATGCATACAAAATTATTTGAAATGTAATGAATATATACAAAATACATAAAAATGTTAAACAAAAAATTTAAAATTAAACTCATTGTCTCATTCATTCATCAATAGTCATAAAATAATCCAATAATCCATAGTTTCAAGTTCTATACACCGAAAAAGATTCATATGCCCCTATACTAAATCAAAAACAGAAGAGAAAAAATGAGGGGTAAAATAAAATAATCCGCAAAAGTCACCATCCCAGCCAAGATTTGGTGGGATGAAAATCTAGGACAAAACGGCTTTCCCATCTCGGAGCAGGCCTGATGGGATGGGATGTCGAGATCTCGCCAGGATCCCATGGGATTGACTACCCTGCTAATCATGATTATACTCATACTCCAAGAATTCATTATACAATGGAGAACCATCCTCTCCTATGTGAAGTAGGGAAAAACATTCATCGCAAAAATAACAAGGGTTTTCTGGTGTCCACTTGTCATCCACCGTTACCTTTGTAGCTCTGAATATTTTGCAAACACTACATTTCTGCAAACGCAGCTTTAATTGAAAAGTAACTATTGGATAAACAGCTCGATTATGCACGTCATCAGGATGAATTAGCCTCATATCTCGTATTACTAAGATATGAGTGCATTTACCCTGCAGGCATAGGAAGAAAAAGGACCCAGGTTATTATGTCTTCTAACAACGTTAAGAAAAACAACAAGTGCATCCATCACATATACAAATTTTACGCATATATAAGACAGCAAACTCCATCCAGATCCTGATGACCAGGTCAGACACAACAAATGCAACACTTGCCTTCGCTAGAACTTAATAAACCATCTCTCCTTCTAATTCAAGCAACAACCATTGATGATCACCTCATCATGCTTTTTGTAATTGTATAATCTAGCTCCTCTAAGGGTAACCCTAACATTTTGGTAATTAACAAATATTGAAAGTTACAATTGCCACTGATAAGTGCAGATAAATAGGTATGGTGATTAGAAATTCATCCACTCTCAAATCTTCCTTGTGTCTCTACTAACCCATCTTTGCACAGTCCCTATGGCTACTCGTTTAAAGTATGCTTTTTTACTCTATAGAACCAATAACATACGTCTAGCATCAGTCACTGAGGCCAAACCTTGCGATTTGTAGCTATCTGTTACAGACCCCCCAGCAACCGATTTGCCTAACCATAAGGGAAAGAAATAATTCCTTTTCCACATCACTATTCTAGAAGAAATAAGAGCAGATTAGGAGAGAATAAAATCTGATTTGTTAGAAACAAATTAGGATTTGTAGGGAAGAATAAATTAGTTGAGACAAATTAGGAAAGGAGGATTTTTAGGAGCAAATAATGCTTAGTTCCTTGATTCCCTCCCATGGACTATTATAAGTGAGATCAACGGGAAGAGAAAAGTCATTCAGGACTTGAGTGGACTAGGAGGACCAAGGGATCCTTAATTCCCAGATTATTGCTATTTTTCTGTTCATTAATTTTTAGCCCTTTTAGCCATTTTGTTTCGGTTCTGACTCTATTGGAATTTCTGCACTATTAAATAAAATCAGCACCATTTCCGCAAGCTTTTCCCATTGGTACCAGTTCTTACACTATCCCTTATAACTTGAAAGGCATATTACACTGTTGTAAATTGCACAACCTAAGTTACTGTTCCCCTTCCATTTACCAGACCTACTTCTGTGAGACATGTTCTCTTAGAAAACAACATAAAAAAAATTGAAAAATAGAAAGGCAACAACAAAACAACAAGTCAGACATAAAAAGAAATTACCTGATGACAATACAGGTATCCAGCACCAAGTCGAAATCTTATGTCACAAAAACGTATCTTATGCATCTCAACAGAAGAGAAGTGAGGCAAGTGTGACGCAGATGCTTCACCAATGATTGCTTTTTGTTTTTGCTGTAGTTCCCCAGTTATAATATACTCCCACTTCTTTTGTGCCTCTTCCTTCGAGTTTCGGAGCCAATCCAGTATAGGTCTGGTATAATCAGTAGCAGATGGGTCCCTCAAATCAGTGTAAAATACATCCTGCAAAGAAGTGGTTTTTGTCAGTTTCAATGAATAAATAATCACCTTATTACAAGAGCAACAGAGGTGCTTACTTCAATGAGAAAATATCCAGAAGGATCATACTGCCCAGCTTTTTGCATCACCTGGTCCATTGAGCAATAGATCTTGTCCCTTAAATCAGTTAAGGTCTGTCCTCCAAGAACTAACAACTCTTGGGTCTACCAAAAAACAAAAGGCAGAGGTGGCCCTTCTTAATCAACTATTTGATGGTTGTTAACTTGTTATAGAAGATTCTTTTCAGAAATTGGATATTGAATTTTATCATTGTTAAACATCAGCATGGCCTTACCTTGACACACTTTCGAGCATTATGATAAACCTCCACAGATAGAAGAATTTCAGGATACCTCACAGGTTTGTGTTCCAGAAGGCCCGCTGCGCTGATCTGACAAACATTAAACCAGAAGAATGATTAGCCATATAAACATAAAAAGGGGGGAAATACACACAAATTCAATTCTGGTTTGAACCTATGCATAATTATAATTATAATTATAATAATATACTGGATATGGTGCAAGTCTTGAAAGTCTTGTTATCAACTTTGCAGTCCTTCAATGAAATGAAAAAACCAACTTAGGATAATAACCAACTGCGTGAATGTCAGAAATGGATATCTAACAAACAACATAAAAATCGCATCTACCAATAGAAGGTATCCTTAAGTAACACCTACGAATTTTAATGTTTTTAGTTGGTTGTAAACTTCATCATTTTGAGATAAAAATTCAGATACATATCTGATCCAACACAGAAGAGCATAGAGTAGCAATACAGAAAGCCAAAAGTTTAGAAGGCATACATATAAGAGACTATAACTTATGTCATTGCTGTAACTCATCTAACAGTTGGATCTCAGAAAAGTGTAGATACTTTTCAATTTGAACCAAATGATTATGTAGTAATAATCAGATAAGAATCTCAAAGCAACCTTTTTGGTAGAATTTGTTGACCTAAGTGATCTCATCCTTTCAGTTCTTGCTGATTTGAGGTTTGATTCATTGATCTTGCAAATAGGACTAAATGAAAGACAAGGCAACTGAAATTAGATCTTATACCAAAAATGAAATAATAACACAAACGTTCATGATACCAACTTAAATGAATGAAGTTTGACTGCTGCCTTGTCTTCTTCTTGCTTTTGTTTGATACTAACAACTCGCTCCACCTTTTCTACACAACCATTCTGGAAATTAACCAAATAAATTAGAGAAATATAACCTCCTTTTTAATAATAATAAAACAAAAGCTGGATATTATAGAGAATATTTGATATTAAAACATGCTTAAAGAAATTTTCACTAGCTAAATGATCTAGAGTCCTAATAGATTTGGGAACACAAATCCTCTTAAAGTCAACATGGGAAAATACTTCTAACTGTTTGCATTATCTGCCTAACCAATTCTAATGGCAAAATCAATCAAATTGCACAACAGGATATACAGAAACAGTTTTAGGGTATAAGAACACTTAACTTGCCTATCATAAACTAGCTCGTACCTATTTGATCATGAGCTGGTAAAATATTTGGCACTCTGATTGGAATGAATGCAAAAAGAAAAAAATAAAAATATATTGAATCCAAATGATTTAGATAGTATATGACCAATACTAATTTTCTTTTACAAACCATCTTAAGTAGTTAAACTTGAATTTTAGAAGGGCCACTTCTTAAGTTCAAATAGATGTATATGAAATAAAAATTAAAATAAAAAAAAAAAACCTCTTCATGTCTCGGGCAATAAGCAATCTATGATGAGAAAAATAATATATGCATAAACTAATATCAGGAAAATATAAATGTTTTTCAGAGTTGGCATACGTCAAGAATATCTGTTCCTCTTCGCTTTCTTCTTGAGCTCTTCTTAGGACACCTGCCACAAATCCCCAATAAATTTTTTACTTTATTTGTTTACTGCACCGAGAGTTTTGAGAGGATGAACTAAGTATATAATTGTTAGGCTCCCTGTATAAACATTTCTACTAATGAGTTTAGGGCAAGCACAAGTATAGTACAACCATATTAGTTCTCTACCATTTATGAAAGTTCATGTATACATAAAACTATGACAGCTTTTGAAAGAGGTTTGAAGGATATAATAGAAATTAAACAAGGAAAGCAGCTAATGCAAAATGATAAGTTTCTTTTTGTAAATTGTTTTCATATTGGGATACGCTATTTTACACAGATACAGATATGGATACGGTACCGGTACCGGGTACGGGGTACAAAATTTTTTGAAAAACAGGGGTACGGGTATCCACACACACACACATATATATAAATTTAATAAATTACGTATAATAAAAAAAAATTCATAAGATGACTAATGTATATATTCAATCCAAAATCAACACCACAAGAAAAAAACAAAATCACATTTCTTCATTTTTTTCTAAAAAAAATAGTAGAAGAGAATAGGAACTGGAACTCGTTGGAGAAAAAGACGCAGATTAAAGAAGGAGGCATAGACGATTGAAGGAAGGGTTAAGGTATTACTTTTTTTTTAGGTCTGATTAATAAGTCAAACTTAAAATTAAAAAAAAAAAAACACTCAAAGCGACGTTGTTTTGATCATCTGGCGTACCCGCGACGTATCCAGCCGTACCCATTTTATTTTTTTATTTTTTTTAAAATTTGGATACGTACCCAGCCGTACTTGGGCGTACCCATACCCAGTACGTACTCATAGTACATACCCATATGGATACTTCTCCAAAATTTGGAGTACCCATGCAACATAGGTGATACGCAATATGGCTTAACGGAACATAATTGAGACATGACATAACCTTGCGCTGAATGAATTCAGATAATGCTATTGGCCATTGGGGGTTACCTAATTTTCCTGTAAACTAGAGTAAAATAAGAATAACCAAAAAAAAAAAAGCCTATGACTGACCCTGCATTGGATTGGTCCAAGAGTGGTGGATAATTTTCGTTGTTCTCCCTACCCTGTAACAACACTTCTATTAAAATAATAAACAAAAAGGAAGAGAAAATAAAAATCCAAGGAGCTGAGCATACCTCAAATACTTCCTTCAAAGCCATATCCATTAACTCATCCTCCGTAAATACTTTAAGGTCATCAACCCTGCAAAGGCATCATTAACATTATCAAGTAGCGCCCTTTTGAACAATTGCGGAATGGAGTTGCCAAAAGCATAAGAAAGAAGAATGCATACGAGAAGTCATCGTCTGAGAGTTCAGGAGAATCTTGAGATAATTCGGCCTCTAGATTCTGAATAAACAAAAGACAAATTTTCAAAGACAGGATTAAAGGGAAAATGCAGCGAAGGCATATTAGAGTGAGAAACAGCGAGAGGGACCTGAAGTTCAGATAGAAGAGTGTTCTGAAAGTGAGGAGGCGTAGTGGAGGGGCCAACCATATTGGGAACATAAATAGGTCCACCCCTTGGAACTGAGAGATCACAATCCAATGCCTCCGGAATCGAAGATTCTATCGCCTCCATTCCCGCACAATTAACAATTGAACGACAAGGTAACCAAACAAGCCTTCCTCTT